>JAVTVY010017421.1:0-61312 GCA_036873755.1 Hanleya hanleyi | reverse complement strand
GTTCAAATTGAATACATTATGAATGGCTGGCACCCAGAGCCGAGGGGTTTTCAGATGTGCAGCTTCGTGTTGTGGTTCGTGTTTGAAACTTGCCCGCTCCGTTTTTAGTTGTCTGCATTTAATTCAACTCAAGATTGTTGTACCGTATTTGATGGGAGCGTTACGGAACGTCTATCGTATAGATAAATTGATGGTAAATTTTGCCTCAGAAGGTATGACTCTAACCACAGCTTGATATTTTGATCAAATATATATTTGTCACCTATACTAGTTGAACTCTCCAGAAAACAATATATACAATCACTGGTCTAAAACTGATACAGTCCAAAAAAATAGGCTAATAATCACTATGAACTATAGGGCGATTTTGAAAATGGTCCCACACGTAATAAAAGGGAAGGGGTTAAACTTTCCATATTTCACGTTTCGTCACATTTTCATAGTTTTAAACGACGAAATAATGCAGATACTTTTGGCATACCTTTCTAGCAAGCACGTTGAAAAGACATCGGACACTGAGCCGAAACTGTGCCTTCCTTAACACAACCCTTCCAAGCTTTAATAATACCTACCAGAAGGTGCTTCTCTTCGCAAAGTGCCACATTTTACAGTGTATGCCTAGCACAAAATTGATACAATTCCGGTATTCCCTCCTGCGCATGTTATCACGTGACCAAACAATGAGATCAGGAGATGGGATTTGGATACTCGTTAGCAGTTTTGAAATAAGAATTTGGACCTCCTGACTTAGCCAAACTGTATCATTCTATTATTTCCTAATGACCAACAGTTCATCTTTACATTTATTATTATTGAATCTCTTGTAGTTTACTGTTTGTATCAATTTTGGACCTGTCTGTCGCTTTGCGTATATGGCCCTGTGATTCTTAATATACGAAACAAGTGAATGTTTCCTCCGCAAAAATCCAAGTACTTTTTTTAAATTACAGCAATAGGTTTAGTAACGAGAGAGTGTCTACTCCCTAACACGTGAAGAATTAGGCCGTAGATTATATTATATGTAGACGAAAGAATACTGCGAATTATTGAGCGTGAATAGAGATCAGGCATTGAAATTTCCGTGTGTGGCCGCTTTGTCCTTGTGACCTCTTTCACGTTGTTTATTCAGAACTCTTAATTTGACATAAGTACTGTATTTTGGCCATTACACCTGCCTCAGTATTGGTGTCATTTTGTCTGATATGACACGCCGGAGGGATTAATTGCTGAAGATAATATTGGAAAATATATATATTAACATTCGTCTTGTGATCTCAACTGGTTGCATGCGTCTAGGGATGTGAAAAGTTTGACTACTTGACAGGCACTTAGTTTTTTAAATAAACCTGGTTAAACAAGAACAATCATTTTACAAACAAAGAAGCGACAACACCTGCTTTATCAACTTAAAATCATACGATGGACATAGTAAGCCCGCCACTAAGAGCTTACATCCGTCAGCTTTATGTACCCAGCTGTATGTTACACTATATAAGCTCTCAGCCCCTTGGGCAGCACCAGAACTGACTGTTAGATGAAGTTCATCATGTCGTACTTGACTCGGGTCCTGGCCTTGGTAGTCACCATCTCTCTCGTGGAACCAAGGGTAAATATGTGTTGGAATTTGGAATTGAATAGTTATCACAAGCAAGCTTCAGATCTGATATTCAATATTCAGCCGTCGTCCATAAAAGTAGTCAATAATCGAAAAATCTATTTCGTGTAGCAGCTAGCTCGAATCTGTCGCCCTCCTCCCGTCTAATGATCCCTTTACTAATCCCTCACCTGGGTCATCCTCCTGATCCCCTCCAGCAGTTTGGTGGGCGATTTGGTATCTCATGAATAGGGTGTTTGGAATTGGAAATTATACGCAGACAACGGTTGGCTACTGATTATTGAATCTGGTGCTTGAAATGACTCAGCTTCAGAGGGAATAATTCAGAGAGTTTCTCGTTGGATAGCTAGTCAAGTAACTGATGACAATTATATATTGCTTCTTTCCCCGTTTTTGACTGATACCTACAATACAGCAAACACTATTCCTTTAAAAAGGATTTACACACCAAAATCTGATTAATCAACCTTTTTCACCCCTTGTCAGTCTTTTAGCGATATCTTTTCAAAGGCTTAGAGTATGGTCATCATGATTCACCAACTTGTCAAGCCCGATACGATATTGAACGATGAAAAATGGAAAAAGAAGTACATTCATTTTGTACGTAATTTATGGAAATGGGAACGTCAATCGGGATTTCCCCATTTGAGTATAAAAACCCAAATTACAGCGTCAAATTGATCTACAAGAGTGAAACAATAGAGCTTGACCACTACTTTCGCCATTTAGTACATACAGGTGAAAATATTAACCAAATCTTTTTCAATATTAATTTCTCATTTCATAATCCTTTTTTTCAGGTAAATTTGACTTTATATGGGACAAATATCACTCCGGTTGTATTCTACGGCGCGGCATTTTGGGATCTTATTCTTAACTAGGTTAAAACCCTATCTGACCTGGGCTTTTTGGAACGTATCCTGGCCTGGGGGGTGGCCCCCCCGCCCCCTCCCTAATGAATTTTCTTACCCTTTGAGATAAGGGGCTGAAACTTACCAAACCGTACCGTTGGGTCAAGCTCTACCGGAAAATGTAAAACAAATCCAAGATGGCCGCTTCGACGTCATTTGCAAAAATGGCATTGTTTTGGTCGATTTTTCGGTCAGATTTTTTTATTTTTTTTATTTATGCAACTGAATGATAAATTAGTGAATATTAATGTGATGTGAAATAAAATAGTTTTTGTCCACTTTTCAGCGCGGAAAAGCAGAAATTTTGAAGAAATAAGACGAAAAAAAATCACTATTCTGGTACTCCACGTGGTCGCCATCTTGAATTTACCCATGATCTTATGCTCGGGGGATCATGCAAATAGGCACAAAATGACCCCAATATGATAAACGATAAAGTCACGGAGTTTCAGTTCTTTTTGTCGTTCCGGAGATAGCGTAGAAAGTTTGGTAGGGGGGGGACCATTTCGCCTCCCCCCCCCCAGGCCAGGTAGGGTTAAGCCCGCCTGACATTCCCACAGAGTAAAAGTACGTACAAAATAAATGTAAATATGAAATGATTCGTCTGACAAGAGGTGGAAAAATTTGATTAATCAGATTTTCGGGTATAAATCCGGCTTAAAACAATTTTGTTTATCATTTTAGATTGGCCAGGATGTCGTAAAAAGAAGCTACAAGGAAGGTAACTGGCTGACGATCATTTAAAGATAAATGAGGTGATAAATGCCTCTAACATATACTGGGATATATAATACTTTTCTTACATCTTAATAGGAACACTAACAATTATCTCAAGTGTGACACATAAGTTACCTGAAGCTCCCATTATTGGCCGCTTTTGCACAAAATTTGACATCGCTGATCAAAGTCAGAATACCGTATCAATGTAAATAGCTTGGGTTTTACGAGTTTTCCCATCACCAATAATATACTTTTCGATAATATGTTACCAGTGTCACATCGCCACAACACTAATAGCAAAAGCCATTGGATGATCTTGTATTCTGATTCCAATAGATCTACCACGGACAGGTATAGTTCTGTTATAATTTTGTACTTTGTACTAATGTTGAATTACTTTTGGACAGTATTTCATCACTGATGATACACGCCGAGTGTCCCCATTTCCAATTTTAATGATGAATCGGACGCTACACATTTTATAGTATTACCCACTCGTGTTGCCCTATTTCAAATAATCTTACGGTACATATCTGACAAAAGCCTCCCATTGTTGTAGAAAAGTGTGGTGCCGGCGCTTATTACAGGGGACCGACAGGCGTTATTACCAGCATCAACTATCCGGGAAACTACATCCCAGGTTCAAAATGCATACAGAGAATACGCATACCCTATGATGGCCTTTACAACGTCTATTTCAAGGTGTGTTATGCAGAACTGATCTGTCGGAACCAGAGCAACCCCAACGGCGGCGATGACAATCTGTATTTTCAAAACGGATTAACACATCAACTCAGTCAGTTTTTCTGCACAACACCCAGAGGCCCCAATGCAACACTGGCATGTAAGTATGCTTCTAATTATTCACAAGAGCTGGTATCAGAATTTGTCGCACGTTTTGCGAGATGGTCTACCCGATATTTGGGATATCCCAGTCCTTTGTGAACTAGAATGTAATTATTGTGAGAAATGAGGGGCATACCACCCATCTTTTACAAGACAATAGTGAGGAATTTATTCCTGTAGGTTGATATATGTTCCCGACTGCCTGTCCACCCAACAGAGTCAGCGCTTGTTATTCTGACTTCTGTGGAATTAGGGGCCTCACAGTTTGAGATCATGAATTATTAGAAAAAAAGTATTTCAAGCAAGTTCATTCGAGTTCACGAAACGCTATGTAGACGCTATAAGAACGCAAAAGGTTTTGCCTTACAAGCGGTCAACAGTTTTCTGTGATTTCTGCAAGACATGATGTTTTATATATAAACTCCTAATCACTGATCATTATTCTTTATCCAATGAATTCCAAGTCGTTTTCAAAGTACGCATCTCAGTCACGTGATTGTATCTGTTCATTTGGACATTATGGAGAGGTAAAACTCACGATATTCAAACGGTTCCGGGTTAAGCGGAATTAGACACAGGTTACGAAACGTAATCTTGGATCTTAATTACCCTGCGATTGCGTCAGTGTCCGATAGTTATCACAGAATTTACCAAGCTCTTTTCGTTTTTGGATAAAACAATACTGGTCAGAGATTACAACGCATATAAGAGAAGTGAGAAGAGGTACCGATATACTGACAGAGCCACATGACTTCACAGTATTGTCTTCCGGTTAACCTATTCTAAACCACATACCAAGAATCTAACGATTCGTGATATTTTTTGTATCTCAGGTACGCTTATATTGTACCTGTTCATGTGGCAACTTGGATGACATGACCACACGGTCTCTAGCACCGGCATAAGCGGTAATATATACAAATCTAGAGAGAAATGCTCTGACAACACTTATATTGGTAATTGGTGAGCTGTGATGATATCATGCAGGAGAGAATTAACATTGAAAATTATAACCGCTTCTATTTTGCTGGAAACTACCTTCTAATATGTATTGTTATTGTATATCAGCTTACGGTATAACAATTGTGCACTCGGAAATTGTTAAATTCAGATAAGATGTTTGTATTCAACGATCAAAACGGGTACCGGAGATATGCGTAGCATTTGGCTAACATATGGATATATCAATTCCGTTACTTAAGCCTCCAAATGTCAGTAATTACTTGACCAGACAAAGGGTTTGGAATTCACTTTCCCCAGCTGCACATTTTCCAGTTTAATTATAGTTCATATCGCTGTATTTCCAGGAATTGACTTTAACTTCAAAAAACATATTTAATACTGAGTCTCATATTTGAAAAAAAATTCTTTGAAGATATGGATGTTCATCCGGACCATCCGCCGAAGGTGATATTCGAGTCACCATCGTTATCATCCGGACCGGACCGTCGGACCGGGAAAGGTGGATTTAAGGTGGCCTACTGTATAGAGGACACGGCTGGGATATCACTGCGATGTTCACATCGATCAGACTTTTCATGTTCCTCGACCAACTATGACTACATCCGCTGTGAGTACCGTATCACCAATCCAAACTAGTGCACAACCGGACATGGCTCTTTTGACATTGCCGTTGTTTCAGTTAATCTGTTTACCCGGGGAGGGTAGGGATTTTGAGACACTGCGACTCAGTAGAACACGATATTTTAAAAGTAAACAGTGAATTCCATAAAAATCAAAACCAATCCATTAAAATCGAGAAAATTATCGTATTGCACTTGTGTCTTTGATGACTATAATTAAAAACTACATTACAAGGGTGATGTATGCGTACTGCCAAGAAGTCATATGACCCCACGGACAAATATACCGACTGCATATTTCTGAAAACATCACAAGAACCAAAAGTGATCCCTGTGATGATTTGCATCCCAGCCACGCTTTGATTCTAACGCTCTTGTCTGATACGGATTTCTATGGTGTTCTATTTGTGCCAATTTGATCTCGCGCGTCGACTTGCAAAAGACGACGAACGACGCGCGACGCAAAAAGTCGACGTTGCCCTTTCCGTCGCGCTTCGCGCGTCGACTTTTATAATGTTAAAGAGATAGGCCAAAACTCGACGTCGTGTTTCAAAAGTTGACGTCGCCTTTTGGCCTACCTCTTAGCATTGTAAAAATCCACGCGCGACGCGCGACGGGGAGGGTGACGTCGCCTTTTAAAACGCGACGTCGAATTTTCGCGTCGCGCGTCGTGCGTCGCCTTTTTGAAGAATCAAAACTCGATGCGCTACGCGCGACGGAAAAAGTCGACGTCGAGTTTTAAAAGGCGACGTCGCCCGCTCAGTCGCGCTGAGAGGGCGACGTCGCCTTTTAAAACTCGACGTCGACTTTTTCCGTCGCGCGTCACGCGTCGAGTTTTGATTCTTCAAAACGCCCTCTCCGTCGCGCGTCGCGCGTCGACTTTTACAATGCTAAGAGATAGGCCAAAAGGCGACGTCTACTTTTGAAACACGACGTCGAGTTTTGGCCTATCTCTTTAACATTGTAAAAGCCGACGCGCGACGCGCACCTTTTGGTGCGTCGGGTTTGATAATGTTAAAGAGATAGACCAAAACTCGACGCCGTGTTTCAAAAGTCGACGTCGACTTTTGCCCTATCTCCTAACATTGTAAATGTTGACGCGCGACGGAGAGGGCGACGTCGTCTTTCAAAACGCGACGTCGACTTTTCGCGTCGCGCGTCGTGCGTCACCTTTTTGAAGAATCAAAACTCGACGCGCGACGCGGGACGGAAAAAGTTGACGTCGAGTTTTAAAGGGCGACGTCGCCCTCTCAGTCGCGCGTCGTTTGTCGGGTTTTATAATGTTAAAGAGATGGACCAAAACTCGAAGTCGTGTTTCAAAAGTCGACGTCGACTTTTGCCCTATCTCCTAGGGCGCGTCGCCTTTTGGTTTACAAAAGTGCGCATGTCTGGGGAGCATGTATTACTATAATGTTCACAGCTGTGATTTTCGATTCTTGTAGCTCCTGACCGGTGTTGGTAATTTGGTGAGAATTTACTGCAAGATAGCAAGAATGACAAGATATTTTGCATGCATGGAGACTACATGTATGTACAACATAATAT
Organism: Hanleya hanleyi; assembly: GCA_036873755.1. Taxonomy (NCBI): domain Eukaryota; kingdom Metazoa; phylum Mollusca; class Polyplacophora; order Lepidopleurida; family Hanleyidae; genus Hanleya; species Hanleya hanleyi. The sequence goes on along the minus strand of JAVTVY010017421.1, from coordinate 54,092 downwards.
ATTTGTTTCGCTGTCTGAAATGTTTTTTTGCTGATTAATTTTCGAACACTGGTACCTGTATTCTACCAAATGCAAACCCCTCAATCGAGAGGACAATTCGCATCTATTAGCTTGTCAATGTGTTACTATTTCGCCGGACTAATACGTAAATTAAATTCAAGTTTTCAATAATGAACAAAAGCGTATGTAAGTTAACTATTTGCAGGATTAACAGTAACGACTGGAAAACAGAGGGAAAATAATTAATCGCTTGTCTAGCTCAATATGTGAGATCTTACATTCTGGAGACATTCACATCCTGGTAAATGTCTCCTGATAAAACGCGCCACGTTGCATTTTATCTCGAATCATACAACCCTTTTTAATAGTAAGGCTTTGTTTTCTGCCATTTTAGACTAGTGACTATATGCTGTCAAAGTAAAGGTGAGGTGTGGGGTCATTTTACTTTCGTTTTCGGCCGGAAAACAGTAAGATCCCACATTTCTTTTGAGCCACAAGCCATTAATTAGCTTTTCTCTGTTTTCCAGTCGTTACTGTTACTCCTGCAACACCGTTACTTACATAAGCTCCGCTTCTCTCTTGCAGGAAACAAGCCTATGTTTATGTATACTTTTGTCTTTTTGAATTTGGTGCTAATACTGTTATATGGAAATGGAATAGGTCTTTGGCTTATGGACGCGGATATTCTCTAATGGACGACGGCTGGATTATGAATGACGGACTAGACGCTTGTAATTTGGTTCATTATTGGAATCTCGAATTTATTTTACGTATTAGTCCAGCGAAATATGAACACATTGACAAGCTAATAGATGCGTATTGTCCTCGGGATGGAGGGGTGTGCATTTTGTGGAACACAGGTACCAGTGTTCGAAAATTAATCAGCAATATAACATATCTGACAGCGAAACAAATAAATTATGTGGTACATAATCTCCATGTATGTTAAATATCTTGCCATTCTTGCTTTGTTGCAGTAAATTCTCAGCAAATTACCAACACCGGTCAGAAGCTACCAGGATCGGAAATCGCAGATGTGAACATTTTTTATTTTTTTATTTTTCGTTCGAAATTAACACCCCAAATCACAATACAACGAAACAATACGAGACAGAACAAGACTATATGATACGATACAATACAATAAAATGCAAAATAATACCATACATTACAAAACAATATATTACAATTCAACATATTACAACTCAATACATTACAAAACAATACAATTCTAAACAATACCATACCATACAGTACGGTGAAATATACCACAATACAACACATCACAGTACAAACACACATACACCTTTACATAAAAGAAAAAAGTTAACAAAGATTGTGAATTTTATATAATACGTTTGTACAACGTGTAGTGGCAAACTTCAATTGCTAATTTGATTGATAATTTATTGTGTCTCGTGAACAATATGGAATACATGCTCCCCAGACATGCACACTTTTGTAAACCAAAAGGCCTCTCCGTCGCGCGTCGCGCGTCGACTTTTGCAATGTTAGGAGATAGGGCAAAAGTCGACGTCGACTTTTGAAACACGACGTCGAGTTTTGGTCTATCTCTTTAGCATTATAAAACCCAACGCACGACGCGCGACGGAGAGGGCGACGTCGCCTTTTGAAACGCGAAGTCGACTTTTTCCGTCGCGCGTCGAGTTTTGATCCTTCGAAAAGGCGACGCACGACGCGCGACGCGAAAAGTCGACGTCGCGTTTTGGAAGGCAACGTCGCCCTCTCCGTCGCGCGTCGACTTTTACAATGCTAAGAGACGTCGACTTTTGAAACACGACGCCGAGTTTTGGCCTATCTCTTTAACATTGTAAAAGTCGACGCGCGACGGAAAGGGCGACGTCGCCTTTCAAAACACGACGTCGAACTTTCGCGTCGCGCGTCGTGCGTCGACTTTTGCAAGTCGACGCGCGATATCAAATTACATAAAAGAAGAAAGTTAACAATGATTGTGAATATATCCTATATCCCAAGAGTGGAATACATTTTTTTAATAGAAACAAATCGGCACGCCTTCAAACTGGACTGTGACGCAGAGTTTACCAAGCCCAATCATCAGTTTGAGACTATTATAGTGCACTGCAGACATCTAGGATTTAAACATAACATGTGGAATGCAAAACTTTCCGACTATGTGCTGGAGTACGTTGTCATAGTGGTGAATTAAATCGTCCTAAACTGATCGTTACTTAATCGTCGTTCCTTCAAGTGATGAAAACCAAAACCATTATATCCAACATCCTCATCCTATATTTCCGCGATTCGAGGTAAAAGAATGGTGTAACATAACAAATAATCGCATTGTTTCATGATAACACGGATACAGAAGAACAGAAACCATGGGTGTATTGTAATTCAGTCACAAATATAACTCATAAACATGTCGGTAGCCTATGGATGATGAATCAAAATGCGGAAAGCGATCACTTACGGATCTTTTTTTTTTTGTTACAGACCAAAACGTGGACTCGACGAAGCGGTATGACTGGAGCGGTAGGTAATCTTTGGAAGATCATATTCATTATTATTTTATTGATTTCTTCGGGTGACGCGGACAGCCCGTTCGAATATAGAGCAGAAATCACTTCACAGTTCTACCGTCTATTTGAAGAAATTGTTGAAAATAAACTAGTCTGCATATTTGAATTTGCAATGAGCTGCTGCTATTGAAATGGCAGATTATTCACAACAGAATTCACTGGGGCGGCCATTAATATCTAAATGAGCTTTACGCATAATTTGTTCTTTATTAAATAAATCATCTGTCTCGCTAGTGCTTAACCCTACCAGGTGGCCGGCGGGGAGGTGGGGGGAGGAGCGATCCAAATGCTTAAAACTTTCTACCCTATCTCTGGAAGTACAAGATATTGAGAGCTTACCCTCCCTGACTGTAGGTTATCATATTTGGGTCATTTTAAGCTTATTGCATAAACACCATGCAGGGAATCATGTGTAAATCCAAAATTACGGCTATGTGACTATCAGAAAAGTGATGTTTTCTTTCTTTAACAATTCTCCTTTTTCGGGGAGAGAAAGTGAAAGTGGACAAACACAATTTTATTTTACACCAGATAAAAAATACTAATTCATCATGCGGTTTCTGCGAAGAAAACGCACATATGAAAAAAATAAAAAAAATGGACCCAAAAATGTTATTTTTGAAAATGAATTCACCGTGATGTCATCAAAGCGGCCATATCGGATGTTCTAGTAGAGCATGATCCAAGGGTATTGACTCCCCCAGGGCTGAACAGATCCTAATAGGGCTAATAGGAAAGTTTGTATCTTCCAGCTGTAAGTACAACCGAAGATCCACACTCAGCTGGAGGGATAGTTGGACGCTAACTGTCAAGGTAAAGAATTCGTCTATTATAATAGCAAATTCCTGGTTTTTAATAAAAAAAATACGTATTGAACATTATACAGTCGTTGTATTGCCAAAAATCCCGCATGTGGGAATTGCAGACTCTGCATTGTCCTGTAATGACATCCTTGTGGGAGAAATTTTCTGCTTGCACTCTAGTATCGTCGTATTCGGCAGTAGTGGGTGCTACATATAGACCACTGGTATCACAGTACTCCTCTGTTATGCATGAAATATTGAACTACCATCATCGCTGTATTTAACGAACACATGTGCCAAGAACACTATATTTGCTATTTGCGCTAAATGACATTTTGTATGTGCGTACAAATGACGCAAGAAAGTCGGTTGGTATACTGTTAATAAAGGGTAAACTTAAAATCACTCAGGAAAGATTTACAAACAAGTTCTCGTTCTTTGTTTTGTTAATGGCTTGCATCCCCATGTTCAGACAATTACACGCCCACTTGCATTTGTTATTGTATTGTGAGAAGCATAGATATTGATTGATATAGAGACACATGTTATGAGAAAGCTCCAGAATTACACTAGTGTGAATATATCGGCCGTGAAATCGATGAGTTTGAAGTTACCTCAACTGGAATGTATATCTTTACAGAAAATGAGGCTCCATTTTCAAATATTTATTTTCGAGAACTTCTAAGCTATCACTCAATGACTTTGCCAAGTAGAAGACACATTTAACAAATAGCAGTGCCTCAGTTTTTCGAATTTAGGTTGAGATCTTTTTCTGTTTAGTTTTATGTATTTTCAGTTGACTACAAGTCGGTGAAATGCGCCGGTCACTTCAAAGATCTCGGAAACTAGAAAACAAAAATTCTTTACATTGTTAAAGACAGTCATGCCAAATTTGGAATCCGCATGAAGAATAGTTTTCAGACACAATCGGTTTTCTTTATAGAACTGAAGAAATCAAGTAATGGAATTAGAAACGATAAACAGATTTAAGGGAGCATTTCAAAATTTGGACCGCTCTATTTGCATTTCCGTGTGAAAACCAGACCGTGTACGCGGTCTAACTCTCTCAGCGTTGGACCGGCCCAACGTCCAAAATTGATCGGTCTGCATGGAATGTGGGTATTATTGGCCGGCGAACAATTTTATTCGCACTGCGGTCGAAAGAAAGGTTTGGAACGATCCAACAGAACCGGGCCAGCGTAAAGTTTCCACCGCGTCGATACTAAAATCTGCAGCACGTCCCAATCAGACCGGGCATGCGTGAAAAATGTACCGCGTATCACTGTCCAAATTTTGAGATGCTCCTTTGACTATTATCTTCTAGTGACGCCCCTGCAGTCATTGTGCGACTCAAGTGGGAGCGACCAACTTAAACTGTTCTCCGCTCAATTAGGCGACATTTTTACCACACATAATGAGGATTTGAAGGATAAACTATCAACCAAGTAAACCTGTTGTCACCAAAATAATCCCACTTGGAGACAGAATCGGCGGCGTACTTAAGGAACGTTCAATGACGTTTTTCCGTAATTGTGTTACTTTGAGGTGGGATGCAAGCACCTAAGCTCCTGGGAAGTGTCTCCCCCCCCCCCCACCATGTTTTTGATATGAATCGCAATCCACCATTTCTGTTTATGGACGGTCTGGATGCTTTCATCCAAATGGCTTCTTTTACTCCACTTTTGAATTGTCTGACTCACTGCCCAGAATAAATATATCTTCAGTTTTGAAGTTTGTCCACTTGAACACTTTTGTCTTGTGACTTGTCCTACTCAATCTGTCCTGTGTGACCAGACATTCGCGTGCATGTTATATATAGAGGTTTGTCCTGTTCATTCTTTAATATCCGTTGAAGATATTATGGTGAACACGTATGATCGCTAGTTTTACTGCTTATCTTTAATATTATCGTCTGGATGACTCAAAATATTAATTGCAACATACATGTATATGATTTCTACTTCACAAATACAAGATGGTATTTGATGCCAAGAATGGATTCACAGTAGACCGGTGTGATTGCTTGATGCCCAGCAGCACTACATTAATGACTTTCATGGTAATGGGGTAACTATAATTATGCTTTTATTGCAAGTAATTGTATGTCAGTTGAACAATATCTTAGTTATCCGTATTGAATGTCGTTCTCTAGGTCTTTGTTACCTTTGATTGTAGATGTCCAATAGATGTCCGGTTAACATCAATACTGCACTGGACGTCCGGATGTTTCACGATACCACACAAATGTATTCTCCAACACCAAATATGCATTTACTGAATAAACGCATTATATTCGGATTATCTCTGTTTATTATATAGAAAGTATATGAAGAATATTGTATGGATACGCTTGCATATCGTAAATACTTGTCCAGTGAAAGACCAAATGATAAATCATGGGTCGTAAAGCGTTAAGTGAGGTATCTTTCGTCTTTCACGAGAAAATATTTGTGATATACCTGCAATAGTGTGTCTATTATTTCCATGATCAAACCTGACGTCACTGAAATAATTCACAGCAGTTAAACAACACAAGTGTCATGTATATTGAAATATAACTTTTATGAGTGATAAAAATCCTTATAATCCACTATAAATACTATTATAAAAACATTAAACCGGTTTCGCCGTTATACTGCTTTGAAAAAAAAATAAGTATGTATCTACCATGTTGCCCACGATTCCGTTCCGGGCCCACGAGTGTGATGCGTATCGCTCTTAACGCTCTCAATCCACTGGTCCCGGGGATTTGGATCGGCTAGGCCCACCACATCTGAGACAGGGACTCCCATCAATAGTATGCCATAGACATTAATGTAAATTGGGTAAACATCAACGTATGAAATTACAACACATATAAGGGAAGCGGAAAGAGGTCCCGACATACTGACTGCGTCACATGACTTCACATAATAGTCTTCTGGTAAACCTATTCTAAAGCACATACCAAGAATCTAACGACTCGTGATATGTGTTGTATCTCAGGTACGCTTTTATTGTACCTGTTCATGTGGCAACTTGGATGATATGACCACACGGCCCCCAGCACCGGCATAAGCGGTATTAGATACAAATCTAGAGAGCTATGATGGAAATGCTCTGACAACTCGTATACTGGTAATTGGTGAGCTGTTTCGCTGTGACAACTCGTACATTGGAGATTGGCGAGCTGTATCGTCGTCAGATGTAAATGACCGCAATTAACACAAAATACTAGTCTGTAAGGCCCGATGTCGACCCAGCATCAACGACACAACCATAATGCTGTACTATACAGAATCTGCATGGGATGAGTCACTGTTGTATAAAACAGATCTGCGGCAGAGGCCAAAGTAACGTGTACATTTTGTAGAATGTTCGGCCACCACACAAACAGCGCTTGCATGCAGGCTAGATAATTTAACGCAGTCGTCGTTGATGACACGGTGGATGGTTCTGTAGTTTAAGTTCGGTTCCGTGACTTACCCAAAGCTCTTAATTTAAGGCAGGAACAATCAAATCGAACGCAAATATAGATCATTCCGGTAACAAATGTAGATTATTTAGGTAACAAGACACGAGAAATGCCTGCAGATAAAGGTGTTTTGCATTATACAAAATAGAATGTTCCAACAAACTGTTCGATGTTGAGCATATGATTCAGTACACCAATGGCGACGGGAGACAATGATGATATAATATCAGTGATACAGTACACCAATGGCGACGGGAGACAATGATGATATAATATCAGTGATACAGTACACCAATGGCGACGGGAGACAATGATGATATAATATCAGTGATACAGTACACCAATGGTGACGGGAGACAATGATGATATAATATCAGTGATACAGTACACCAATGGTGACGGGAGACAATGATGATATAATATCAGTGATACAGTACACCAATGGTGACGGGCGACAATGATGATATAATATCAGTGATACAGTACACCAATGGTGACGGGAGACAATGATGATATAATATCAGTGATACAGTACACCAATGGTGACGGGAGACAATGATGATATAATATCAGTGATACAGTACACCAATGGCGACGGGAGACAGTGATGATATAATATCAGTGATACAGTACACCAATGGTGACGGGAGACAATGATGATATAATATCAGTGATACAGTACACCAATGGTGACGGGAGACAATGATGATATAATATCAGTGATACAGTACACCAATGGTGACGGGAGACAATGATGATATAATATCAGTGATACAGTACACCAATGGCGACGGGAGACAATGATGATATAATATCAGTGATTCAGTACACCAATGGTGACGGGAGACAATGATGATATAATATCAGTGATACAGTACACCAATGGTGACGGGAGACAATGATGATATAATATCAGTGATACAGTACACCAATGGTGACGGGAGACAATGATGATATAATATCAGTGATACAGTACACCAATGGTACGGGAGACAATGATGATATAATATCAGTGATACAGTACACCAATGGTGACGGGAGACAATGATGATATAATATCAGTGATACAGTACACCAATGGTGACGGGAGACAATGATGATATAATATCAGTGATACAGTACACCAATGGTGACGGGAGACAATGATGATATAATATCAGTGATACAGTACACCAATGGTGACGGAGACAATGATGATATAATATCAGTGATACAGTACACCAATGGTGACGGGAGACAACATGATATAATATCAGTGATACAGTACACCAATGGCGACGGGAGACAATGATGATATAATATCAGTGATACAGTACACCAATGGTGACGGGAGACAATGATGATATAATATCAGCGATACAGTACACCAATGGCGACGGGACAATGATGATATAATATCAGTGATACAGTACACCAATGGTGACGGGAGACAATGATGATATAATATCAGTGATACAGTACACCAATGGTGACGGGAGACAATGATGATATAATATCAGTGATACAGTACACCAATGGCGACGGGAGACAATGATGATATAATATCAGTGATTCAGTACACCAATGGTGACGGGAGACAATGATGATATAATATCAGTGATACAGTACACCAATGGTGACGGGAGACAATGATGATATAATATCAGTGATACAGTACACCAATGGTGACGGGAGACAATGATGATATAATATCAGTGATACAGTACACCAATGGCGACGGGAGACAATGATGATATAATATCAGTGATACAGTACACCAATGGTGACGGGAGACAATGATGATATACTATCAGTGATACAGTACACCAATGGCGACGGGAGACAATGATGATATAATATCAGTGATACAGTACACCAATGGTGATGGGAGACAATGATGATATAATATCAGTGATACAGTACACCAATGGTGACGGGAGACAATGATGATATAATATCAGTGATACAGTACACCAATGGTGACGGGAGACAATGATGATATAATATCAGTGATACAAGATGTTAAAGTTTAATTTAGATAAGATGTTTGTATTCAACGATCAAGACGGGAACCGGAGATATGCGTAGAATTCGGCTTACATATGGACATATCAAGTCCGTTACTAAAGTCTCCAAATGTCAGTAATTACTTGACCAGACAAGCGGTTTGGAATTCGCTTTCCCCAGCTGCACATTTTCCAGTTTATTTATAGTTCATATCGCGGTACTTCCCTGAATTGACTTTAACTTCAAAAAACATATTTAATATTGAGTCTCATATTTGAAAAAAATTCTTTGAAGATATGGATGTTCATCCGGACCATCCGCCGAAGGTGATATTCGAGTCACCATCGTTATCATCCGGACCGGACCCTCGGACGAGGAAAGGTGGATTTAAGGTGGCCTATTGTATTGAAGACACGGCTGGGATATCACTGCGATGTTCACATCGATCAGACTTTTCATGTTCCTCGACCAACTATGACTACGTCCGATGTGAGTACCGTATCACCAATGCACACTAACATACACCCAATTGTGGAGCCGGGAATGGTGCTTATGACATTGACATAGATTTATAAACAGTTTGAAATCAATCATTTACCAATTGCCGTTGTTTCTGTTCATCCGTATACCGAGAGAGAGTGTGAATTTGAGACGGTACGACCGAGTACAACACGATATCGTAAGAGTAAGTCGTGAATTACACGAAATTCGTAACAAAACCCTGAAAATCGCGAAACGTCTCAAATTCCAGTTGTGTCATTGATGCGGGATTTCTCAGACGTGTTCCTGGTCGGTTCCACTATTCTGTTTCTAGTGTCTTTTGATTTTAACGATATTGTCTGAGGTGGATTTTCATCTTTATCCCTACACTGGAATAAACTTATTATTTAAAATAAAAACAATCGTCACACCTTTACAATAGACTGTCACATAGATTTCACCAAGACGAGTCATTAATTTGAGACCATTATAATACACTTCAAATATCCAGGTTTTAAACATAATATGTGGAATGCAACACTTTTGGACTATATTATGGAATACGTGCTGAATGTTTGAATGGCAGCTGGTGAAAACCGAAATAATTTTATCAAACTCTCATCATAGAGTTCCGCGAAACGAGGTAAGACAATGATGTCGCATAGCAAATATTCGCATTGTTTCATAATAACAGGGATACAGAATAACAAAAACCATGGGTGTATTGTAATTTCACATTATAACTCATAAACATGTCGGTAGCCTATAGATGATGAGTCAAAATGCGGAAAGTGATCACTTACGGATCTTTTTTTTGTTACAGACCAAAACGTGGATTCAACGAAACGGTATGACTGGAGTGGTAAGTAATCTTTGGAAGATCATATTCATTATTATTTTATTGATTTCTTCAGGTGACGCGGACAGCCCGTTCGAATATATCGCAGAAATCACAGTTCTACCGTCTAGTTGGAGAAATTATTAAAAATAAACTAGTATGCATATTTGAATTTGAAATGAACTAATGCTATTGAAATGACGGTCTATATTTATTTTTTATTTATTTATTTTCAGGGATGACCAACGGGCCCAGAGGACCCATTTACAGGCTCCGTAAACTAAGATTAAATACTAAAGACTAAAGACTATATATACAAATATTAAGACAATAAATTAAGAAAAGAAATATAAAAAACAACACGTAAATAATATAAGTATAGATTATAACATAAAATGTATAAGGATATATCACAGGCGGTAGATAAATTCACAAAACATACAATATGATAGTGCATGTAAAACTAAGACGATATTATGAGCAAGTTAAGAGATAACGGTGAAAGATCTATAGGAAATAACATAAAACACGTGTAGATTTTAGGATAAAAATCTATGTAAGTTGACATAAAATCACTAGGAGATAATTTTAAATTAGTTATATAAAATAGTACGCAATGAGCGCTTAAAAGATTGAACTGGAGCAAAAAGATCAAGATCTGTACTATCAGAGCAGGAAAATAATTCATTAAAACTGTGCATGCACCTCTGGATTGGAGAAAATTTTAAGACATTTGTTCGATGCTTGCTATTCCTAAAATATGTAAAATTAAGTACAACCTTAGTAGGGGCATGGAAATTCAGTTTCGTTAAGATGGCTGGACAGTCGTAAAAAGAGTTAGCACATTTGTGAAGAAAAATAAGATCTAAAAAAGTCCTTCTTTGGTCTAGCTGGGGTAGGTTAAAAACATGACAATAGTGCGAATATTCCTCACGATCGTATGGCATGCCAGATTTAAAACATAAAAATTGTACAAATTTACGCTGGACACGCTCAACCATATAACAATTTCCCTTTTGCCACGGAGACCACACAACAGAACAATATTCAAGATGTGGCCGTACATATGCTTTATATAAAGAAATGAGGGATAGCGTGTCGGAAAAAGAAGAACAAGTGCGTTTTACAAATGCGAGCATTCTGAATGCTTTGTTAACAACGTGCGATACGTGAGCTTTAAAATTTAAGTTACTTGTTAAAATAACACCGAGATCGGTCACTCGATCCTTCCGAACAAGAGCAGATCCGTTAAATTCATAATCATGGTACACAGATGTTCTCTTGTTCGTGTAAGAAATGGCAAAACATTTGAGGATATTTAAAATAATTTCCAATCTATACACCAATTATACACATTCGTCATATCCTCTTGTAATCGGACACAGTCATTAATACATGTAATATGCTTGAAAATTTTGGCGTCATCAGCATACAATAAACAAGTGGAGTATCTTAAAACTAATGGTAGGTCATTAATAAAGATTACAAACATTAGGGGACCTAACAGGGAGCCCTGGAGTACCCCTGAGGTGACATGCGCCCAGTCTGAGCACTCCCCATTAATGAAAACTCTCTGTTTTCGGTTGGCAAGATATGAGGACAACCAGTTTAATATTTTGCCTCTCATTCCATAACGTTCAAGTTTGTATATCAATAGTTTGTGACTAACTTTATCGAACGCTTTTGCAAAATCTGTGTATATGCAGTCCACTTGTCCCTGCTTATCGACAATTTCACTTACTTGATCTATATATACGAAACATTGACAGATTATTCACAATAGAATTCACTGGGGCGGCCACTGATATCTAAAAAAGCTATTTGAATAATTTGTCTTCACTAAATACAGCATATGTTTCAATAGTGTTTAATCTTACCAGGTGGGGGGGGAGATACAAATGCTACCCTATCTCTGGAACGACAAGATATTGAGAGCTGACACTCCGTGACTGTAGTTTATCATATTTGGGTCATTTTAAGCCTATTGCATAAACTTCGAGCAAAGGATCATGGGTAAATTCAAAATGGCGGCAGTAGTGGGTGCTACATATAACAGTACTCCTCTGCTATGCATGAAATAGTGAACTACCAACATCGCTGTACTTAACGAACACATGCGCAAAGAACACTGTATTTGCTATTTGCGCTAAATGACATGGATGTGCGTACAAATTTGCATCCCCATGTTCAGACGATTACAAGCCCTATTTTGGCTGGGATCTCTTTCTGTTTAGTTTTATGTATTTTCAACTGACTAAAAGTTGCTGAAATGCGACGGTCACACGCTAAACTTCAAATATCTCGGCAACCTTTACATCATTTAGAAAATTGAAAAAAAAAAAAAATTTAAAACCAGCCATGCCAAATTTGGAATCTCCATGAGTAGTTTTCCAGAAATAAACGTTTTTAAAAAAAATAAAACTGGAGAAATCAAGTAATAGCATTAGAAACGATAAACAGATTAGCGACTATTAACTACTTGTGACGCCCCTGCAATGATTGTGCGACAAAAGTGAGGAATACCAGCTTAAACTGTTCTCCACTCAATTAGAAGACAGTTTTGCCACACATAATGAGGTTTTGAAGGATAAACTATCAACCAAGCGAACCTGTTTTCACCAAAATAACCCCACTTGGAGACAGAATCGACGTCGTACTTAAGGAACTTTCAATGAAGTTTTTTCCGTAATTGTGTCACTCTGAGGTGGGATGCAAGCACCTAAACCCCTGGGAAGTGTCCCCCTCCTCATATGTTTTTGATAATATGAATCGCAATCCGCCATTTCTGTTTATGGACGGTCTGGATGCTTTTATCCAAATGGTTTCTTTTACTCCACTTTTGAATTGTCTGACTCACTGCCCAGAATGAATATATCTTCCGTTTTGAAAGTTTGTCCATATGAACCCTTTTGTCTCGTGACTTGTCCTACTCAATCTGTCACGTGTGAACAGACATTCGCATGCATGTTATATATAGAGGTTTGTCCTGTTCATTCTTTAATATCCGTTGAAGATATTATGGTGAATACGTAAGATCGCTAATTTTACTGCTTATCTTTAATATTATCGTCTGGATGACTCAAAATATTAATTGCAACATACCTGTATATGATTTCTACTTCACAAATTTAAGATGGTATTTGATGCCAAGATTTCGAATAGATTCACAGTAGACCGGTGTGATTGCTGGATGCCCAGCAGCACTACATTAATGACTTTCATGGTAATGGGGTAACTATATTTCTGATTTTGTTGCAAGTAATTGCATGTCCGCTGAACAATATCTTAGTTATCCGTATTGAATGTCGTTGTCTAGGTCTTTGTTACCTTTGATTGTAGATGTCCAATAGATGTCCGGTTAACATCAATACTGCACTGGACGTCCGGATGTTTCACGAGACCACACAAATGTATTCTCCAGTACTAAATATGCATTTACTATATAAACACATTAAATAAATAAACCATATTCGGATTATCTCTGTTTATTATATGGAAAGTATATGGAGAATATTGTATGGATACACTTGCATATTGCAGATATTGGTCGAGTGAAAGACCAAATGATAAATCATGGGTCGTGAAGCGTTAAGTGAGGTCTTTCACGAGAAAATAGTTGTGATATACCTACAATAGTCTGTCTATTATTTCCATGATCAAGCCTGACGTCACTGAAATATTTCACAGCAGTTATACAACACAAGTGGCATGTGCATTGAAATATAACTTTTATGAGTGATAAAAATCCTTATAATCCGCTATAAATACTATTATGAAAACATTAAACCGGGTTCGTCGTTATAGTGCTTTAAAAAAAAATAAGTATGTATCTACCATGTTGCCCACGATTCCATTCCGAGCCCACTTTTGTGATGCGTATCATTCTTAACGCTCTAGGCCCACCACATCTGAGATCAGGGACTCCCATCAATGGTATGCCATAGACATTAATGTAAATTAGGTAAACATCAACGTATGAAAGACACAGCCATAACGCTGAACTATACACAATCAGCATGGGATGAGTCACTGTTGTATAAAACAGATCTGCGGCAGAGGCCAAAGTGACGTGTACATTTTGTAGAATGTTCGGTCACCACACAAACAGCGCTTACACGCAGGTTAGATAATTTAACGCAGTCGTCGTTGATGACACGGTGGATGGTTCTGTAGATTAAGTTCGGTTCCGTGACTTACCCAAAGCTCTTAATTTAAGGCAGGAACAATCAAATCGAACGCAAATGTATATCATTCCGATAATAAATGTAGATTATTTAGGTAACACGACACGAGAAAAGTCTGCAGATAAAGGTTGTGTTGTATTATACAAAATTGAATGTTCCAACAAACTGCTCGATGTTGAGCATATGATTCAGCACACCAATGGCGATGGGAGACAATGATGATATGATATCAGTGATACAAGATGTTAAAGTCTAATTTACATTCGTCGAAGGGTAACTATATATACCGTTCTGTTGAGATGCGTTTACATTCTTTAGTGCATCAAATATTAAATATAATTGTGATAACGAAATAGTTAACTCTCTCTCGAAACTAAAATTCAGTCATCAGAATCGTGTAGTACAACTAAGTACATATTTATATCATGCATGTAAACTTGTATAGCTGAATACTGAGCGCTGGATCTGACTCTCATACATATATAGTTGGAAATACATGGAAGTACAATTACCAGAGACAGTGACTGACAATACACGATCCCATAGATCATCGCATGGGATGTTTGTAGTAAGCAAGCAGCACTGAAACTTTATTTTTAAAAAAGTTAGTAAGACCTGACCTTAGCCTGATAAGAATTCATGAAAAATTACTAGAGTATGTGTTATTAGGCAGTTAATCCGATAGTGTCATAAATATAGCGACAACTATTAAATTTGAACAAGAAATCCAACATAAAACAAACATACAGAGATTAGTTTCCTGTAAATCACGAATTCTACATGTCCTCACCAACAGTAGTGTCATGGTGTTGTAGTTCACTGTTAGACACTGTGGATGTTTCTGGAATGATAGAGCTATGTAGGCTTGTTTAACGTACCGTTGTGTGGGTTGGTCGCTTCGAGCTTTCTGGAAACTTGTCGTAAGTATATCTGGGTCAGATTCATACGTCAATGCTGTATGTTGTGGAATGATCTCGAATGCCCCATAGAGTATAAATAGCCTAGCGTTCAGTCATCGAGGAGGGAATTCAAACGGCTTTTCTGTGGGTGCATTAAACTGTCTTACCATTGTCTGAAATTACGGACTGCTGGATTGTGTATTCCTGTGAATTGACTCTTGGCGCTGTGTTATCTACGTGATTGAACTGTCGGAAACTGGACAACAGGGTGTTGGACTATCAAAATACAGAAACGCGATTTCTGCTCGTCGGCACGGACTGTGGAGAGATTTGCACGTCAGTACGGACTGTGAAATATACACCGGTATAGCATTGGACAGTAAGACTATATTTGACATTTATTTGCTGTATTGACCTTACTTAATTTGTGTATGATTATAGTATTGTAAATAAATATTTGACTGTTAATCCTTGACTTCACAAAAGTTTTCTGTTACGTTTTTTCTATTATCGTTTTTGACGTAACAGAAATTGGGGGCCTGCCCGCGAGCATTGTTTACATTACAGCTTGCCAGCTGATCAGATTTTGCAACATAGTTCTAAATTGATACATTGACTGAATTTGTGAAGTCAGGGAGTAGTATATTATCAGCATGTCATTTGACCCAGCACAGTTTGCTTCAGAGCCTAGTCAGGAAGAATTTAACGAACTACGCAAAGCGGATTTGTTCGCGCTGCGTAAATTCCTACAAATTAAAACATCTTTGAGAAAGCAGAAAATTAAGAAACTCATTATTAAACATTTTGTTAGCAAACAAATTTGGGATGAAAGTGATTTTGATTTAACTGAGGATATAACTGGTGATTTGGAAATAAGAAAATTACAATTGCAACATCAGCTGGAATTAAAGAAATTAGAATTAAACAGAGAATTAGAGAGAGAAAGATCAGAAAAAGAGGAAAGAGAGAAAGAAAACGAAAGACAGTTTCAGTTAGAAATGAAGTATTTGGAATTACAGTCGCGAACAAGTCCTCCTACACATGCACCTGTACAATCACAATCAAAATTTGGTGCGACTCGTCAAATACGTCATGTCCCACCCTTTTAGGAAAAAGAAGTTGATAAATATTTTCTGCATTTTGAGAAAATTGCTGAAAATTTAAACTGGCCAAAACAAAATTGGAGTTTACTTCTTCAAAGTGTTTTGATCGGAAAGGCAAGGGACATTGACACTCAATTGACAGTAGAGCAAGCATCAAATTATGACATAGTGAAGGATTTAATCCTTAAAGGTTATGAATTAGTTCCTGAAGCCTATAGACTATCCTGAAGTTTCGTAGTTGTGAAAAAGAAAACTCTCAGACTGATGTAGAATTTGCTCGTTCAAAAGAACAGTTATTCGATAGGTGGTGTGCTTCGGTTAAAATTGACAACAACTTTGAAAACCTTAGACAGCTTATGCTGGTAGAGGAATTAAAAAGGTGTATCCATGGTGATATTAGAACATTTCTTGATGAAAAGAATGCCAACAATTTAGACCAAGCAGCAGTATTTGCTGATGAATATGCTCTGACACACAAATTACGATTTGCCAATGCTGTGTTCGTTCCAGTCTAATCTCTCAGGTAAAAAATCCAGTTCTTTCTCAGGGCCTAAAACTTTTAACCCCAGTTATAAAGGTCAAAGGTCAAACACAAATCTCAATCACCCACTTTTAACACTCAAAATAAATCTCCCGTTTGTAGCTATTGTAAGAGGGGCGGCCATTTAATGGCTCATTGTTTTAAATTGGAAAGAAAACAACAATATCAAGCCTTTCAAAAGCCTAGTGGTTTCCTCGCTTCAGATCTATACCCAAGCAGGTTAGTGACGTTCATAATGTATATGACGTTAAGTTGGCCAAGAAAACTGTTCTATTAGTTCTATCAAGGCTAAGGTTGACAGTTTTTTTATGTAGAGTTTTGAACCAGTTATCCACAATGGTTTTGTGTCACTTTCAAGTGATTTTTCTAATGCTACCCCTATGAAGATTTTGCGAGACACGGGTGCGTCACAGTCTCTTTTGTTTGCAGATATTTTGCCGTTTTCTGATTCTTCATCTGCAGGCAGTAATGTCCTGATTAAAGGGGTAGATTCTGTAAATTACACACCCGTTCCGCTCCATAACGTTCATCTGTCTTCCGACTTGATTTCTGGACCTGTTACGGTTAGGTATTAAAGGCAGTTTACCATTTGAGGGTGTTCAATTGCTTCTTGGCAATGATCTTGCGGGAGATAAGGTCGGGATTAACCCCATTGTAACTGACAAGCCTTGTTTGGATCAGATCCATGATCCAGTTGAACACGAAATTCAAAGTTTTATCCTGCCTGTGCAGTTACTAGAGCCATGAGTAAATTGGCTGAGGAGCCTGAAAAGTCTCTTAAAGATGACGTCATCGATGACGTTTGTTTGGCCGACACCTTCGTGTGTTTAAATGATGAGGCTGATAAGCCACATTCGGATAGCAAGTTGAAATGTTCTAATGACAAAATTTCAAAATCACAGCTGGTTAATGAACAGCATAGTGACAAGGACATTTCCAAGTTGTTTGACAGGGCAGTAGATGAGCGTGATTTAACTCGAAAGCCTGTGTGTTACTTTTGTAAGAATGGTATTCTTATGCGCAAATGGCGACCGCCAGATGTGTCATCTGATGATGAGCGGGCAGTTAAGTATCAGATTGTGGTACCAAAGTCATATCGTTCAGATATCCCCAGACTAGCCCATGAAACACCTTTTTCAGGGCATTTAGGTGTTAACAAAACATATTACAAAGTTCTAAATCATTTCTATTGGCCAAATTTAAAGAAAGATGTTGCGGAATTTTGTAGGTCATGCCACACATGTCAAATGGTAGGAAAACCAAACCAAACCATACCAAAGGCCTATCTATAACCAATCCCTGCATTTGGGGAAGCCTTTATTAGGGCGATTATAGATTGTGTTGGTCCATTCAGCCAGCTTCTCTGAGGCCATTCCTTTACGGAATATTAAGGCAAAAACTATTGTTAAGGCCTTAGTTAAGTTTTTCACACTTGTCGGCCTACCCCAGTGTGTTCGGTCTGACCAGGGATCTAATTTCATGTCAGGAATTTTTCAAGAATTCATGCATGAATTTGGAATAAAGCAGTATAAATCATCTGCATACCACCCAGAAAGCCAAGGCGCATTAGAAAGATTCTACCAGACATTAAAGAACATGACTATAACTTATTGTTTTGAAACTGAGAAAGACTGGGATGAAGGCATACATTTGTTATTGTTTGCTGTTAGAGAGTCTGTTCAAGAGTCATTAGGCTTCATTCCATTTGAATTAGTCTTTGATCATACAGTTAGAGGACCACTTAAACTGCTAAAGGAAAGTTCCTAGATAGTGATCTTGACTAATGTAGTCTCTTACAATATGTGTGTCGGACTTTCGCACCAGGTTGACTAAAGCACGTGATTTGGCCATGTCAAATTTAAAGTCAGCACAAAACGGTATGAAAATAACCTATGATAAACATGCCCTTAAACGAAGTTTCAAACCTGGTCAAAAGATACTGGCTTTTCTGCCTATTCCTGGTAATCCACTTAAGGCTAGATATTATGGTCCTTATGTCACTGAAAAGAAATTAAGTGACCTTAATTATGTTATTCAGACCCCTGACAAGCGTAAAAACAAACAGTTATGTAATGTAAATATGTTGAAGTTATACATAGACAGAGATAGCATTAACAGTACTGTACATCCTGTAAGCGTAGCTAGTTCTGACCCCGATAATAATGAAAATTGTGAAGAGCCCATGACAGCGGCGAAATTACAGGACTCCGACATTCTACTTAATTTGGATTCCAAGTTGTGTCATCTTGAACCAGCGCGTCAGGAAGAACTTCGAACTCTGCTTAGTCAATATGAACATTTGTTTCCCGACATTACCACTCGGACTGATACAATTTTACATGCCGTCAATGTCGGAAATTCTAATCCAGTAAAGCAGCACCCATATCGTTTGAATCCCATTAAACAAAACTACATGAAAAAAGAAATTCAGTATTTATTGGACAATGACTTCTTTGAACCAAGTAATAGTAACTGGAGTTCACCTTGTATCCTCGTTCCAAAGCCAGATGTGTACTGAGTACAGAAAGATGAACACATTGACCAAAACAGACACATTCCCTATTCCACGCATGAACGATTGCATTGATAAAGTGGGAAGTGCCAAGTTCGTGTCAAAGTTTGATCTTTTGAAAAGATTTTGGCAAGTTCCACTGACAGATCGTGCGAAGGAGATATCAGCTTTCGTCACTCCGGAGGATCTGTTCCAGTACAAAGTTATTCCATTTGGAATGAAAAATTTTCCGGTCACGTTCCAGCGTCTCATCAACCGTGTTACTTCTGGTTTGGAAGGATGTGAGACTTACATTGATGACGTCATTGTCTACAGGGATACATGAGAAGATCATCTACAGAGAATTTGCGCACTGTTCAATCGGCTGAGTGACACCAAGCTGACAGTCAACCTTGGGAAAAGTGAATTTGGACATGCACGTGTGACATTCTTGGGTCATGTTGTAGGTCAGGATCAGGTAAATCCTGTAGATGCTAAGGTTAGTGCTATCTCGCTATTTCCAAGACCAACATGTAAGAGACAAGTGATGCGTTTCTTGGGTCTGGCTGGTTACTACAGAAACTTTTGTCAAAATTTTTCAGATATTACTGAGCCTTTAACTCAGTAATAGAAAGAGAGTAACTTTTGTTTGGACCGATGAATGTGAATCAGCTTTTGAAAACCTGAAAGCCATACTTAAGAGCGCGCCAGTTCTTTCAGCACCAGATTTTGATTCACCTTTTAAACTGGCTGTAGATGCTAGTGATGTTGCTGCTGGTGCCGTTTTGTTACAGGAAGGTATAGATGGTGTAGATCACCCAATATGTTATTTTTCACGTAAATTTGACAAACGTCAGAGAAATTATTCTACACTTGAGAAAGAAAGTTTGGCAATGGCATTGGCTTTACAACATTTTGATGTTTATGTTACTTCTTCATCATTGCCAATTACTGTATTCAGTGATCACAATCCACTTCTTTTCATAAGTAAGATGAAAAACAAAAATCAAAGATTGTTGAGATGGAGTTTGGTGTTACAAGAATACAATATTGAAATCAGACATATTAAGGGCAAGGACAATTTGATTGCTGATTGTTTGTCTCGCATATAATGTACATATGTTTGTCAATATTTTTGCTGTTGTAATATAGATTTATTTTGTAATAATGTTTTGAATTGTCAAGAAAGTTCCAAGTTTGAAACTTTCTTTTTTTAAGAGGGGGAGTGTCATGGTGTTGTAGTTTACTGTTAGACACTGTGAATGTTTCTGGAATGATAGAGCTATGTAGGCTTGTTTCACGTACTGTTGTGTGGGCTGGTCGCTTCGAGCTTTCTGGATGCTTGTCATAATTATATCTGGGTCAGATCATAGGTCAATGCTGTATGTTGTGGAATGATCTCGAATGCCCCGTAGAGAATAAATAGCCTAGCGTTCAGTGATCGAGGAGGGAATTCAAACGGCTTTTCTGTGGGTGCATTATACTGTCTTACCTTTGTCTGATTGAACTGTCGGAAACTGGACAACAGGGTGTTGAACTATCAAAATACAGAAACGCGATTTCTGCGCGTCGGCACAGACTGTGGAGAAATTTGCACGTCAGTACGGACTGTGAAAAATACACCGGTATAGCATTGAACAATAAGACTATATTTGACATTTATTTGCTGTATTGACCTTATTTAATTTGTGTATGATTTAGCATTGTGAATAAATATTTGATTGTTAATCCTTGACTTCACAAAAGATTTCTGTTACGTTTTTTCTATTATCGTTGATGACGTAACAGTAGTTGGACGATAATTCTACATGTCCTCACCAACAGTAGTTGGACGATAATTCTACATGTCCTCACCAACAGTAGTTGGACGATAATAGATCGTACAACTAAAAAACAACAATAACTCGAAAAGAAAATTATCGGAGAATAAGAAAATACAAGCGTCTAGTCCTCCGTCATTCCATATTTTACCGACGTTCAATAAAGAAACCCGCGTCCATAATTCAAAGACCTAATTCAAATAACAGCATTAGCACCAAATTAAAAAAAAATAAAATAAAATAATAGTATATATTGTTTAAAAATAATCTATGTTCTATTTTATTCCCTCTTATTTCCATATTTATCTATTGCAATATTCTATGGGGCAACACATATGCAAACCATTTAAATCCGTTGTATCTGCTTCAAAAGCGTTCACTACAAGTTATAACTTTATCGGGAAAATATGAATCTATTGAACCATTATTCGAGAAGACTACCATTTTAAGATTATAGAAAGCAGTTGAATCTTTATTCGTCCCGACTCTTCGTTCATATTGTTTCATTGCTCAAGTCAAGTATCCAGACATTATTGTACGAAAAAATCAGTATTACCAAACCAGGGGACTTCAGCTGATTCTGAATAGTCAATTTCATCACTCAAATCTACCGTACTATACTATCAAAACTACCGGACCCCGCCAGTGGAATAAATTGCCATCCTCAATTAAACCAATTGTATCCATCTGTTCGTCAAGACAAGACCCTTTGGAAGCGGATATTCTTTAATGGACGACGGCTGAATTATGAATGACGGACTAGACGCTTGCAATCACGATGTTCCATATATCAAATGCGCATAGCTGATCAATATTCTCAATCCATAAGATTCGTTGTAAAGTCGTTATTTAGAGAATGATGTATCTCAGTCATGCTTGGATTGTGATGGATTCATATGAACACCTTGAGGATTTTGAAGTACATGAGTACATTCGGCCCATAGCCCCGAGTTACTCGAAATTAGGCACAACTTACGAAACGTAACTTAATACATATCGCCTACTTTGAGAAGCTTTGAATAGAGGCTCTGCGTCATTTATATAGCGACTATCCACAGCAAGAAGATCGTTTAAATAGCATTCGGTGAATGAGATATTCATAAGAGAACAGATGTAGTTCCGCCCAAAGAGTTGCACAATTATTACCCATTGGCGTATATATATATATGCTGTTGATATATTGTGTTGCCACATTTCACAGATATTATTAATGAGAAATCCAAGCAACTCTATGAACAAAGAAACATCGCATGAATGATATCTCTTGTGTGTACACAGTCATACTTTCACCAGCCATTTCCAGCTGGTTACTGTCATTAGCCAGTACTGTC
The DNA here is from genome assembly GCA_036873755.1 of Hanleya hanleyi. Classification (NCBI taxonomy): domain Eukaryota; kingdom Metazoa; phylum Mollusca; class Polyplacophora; order Lepidopleurida; family Hanleyidae; genus Hanleya; species Hanleya hanleyi. The sequence continues at coordinate 31,601 of JAVTVY010017421.1, read as the reverse complement.
CAGTCCACAACTGAATGTAACTGGCAGGAAAGGTCCCCTTACAGTATTGTGCATTTTAAAATGAACCAGTAACTGGGTGCTTTCTGGCAGGTACACTCTTCTGTAAATATGTTTGCGGATGACACTAGTTTACATGTATCTGATAAGTCTTTTGAAGTCTTTAGACGATCTCCTCGCTGTGGATAATCGCTATATAAATGACGCAGTGAAGGATATATATCCACCTTCACTGGATTTGAAGGAAACTACAGATAGCCCTACAGGCACATCTTATTTAGATCTCTATCTCTATAAAAATGAAGCGGGCATTCTCTCTCGTCGACTTTATGACAAAGAGATGATTACAATTTCGACATCGTAAACTATCCCTTTCTGGATAGTAATATTCCAGTGGGACCTGCATATGGCGTATACATATCTCGCTTAGTAGCATTTGCTAGATCCTGTGTTAAATGTGATGATTTTAATCAACGTCACAAAACATTGTTGCAGAAACTTATAAAACAGGGCTATTCCACCAAGCGCCTCCACTCAAAGTTTCTCAAATTTGGCGATACATATCGCATGCTGATAGCAAAATACGAACGTAGCGTGCAAGATCTATGGCGCTACGTTTCGTAACTTGTGTCTAATTCCGCTTAACCCGGGGCTAGGGGCCGTATGAACCCATGTACTTCAAGATCCTCATGGTACTTATATGAACAGTCACAATCAAAGCGTGACTGAGATACATCATTCTTTAGATGACGACTTTACAACGAATATTATGGATTAAGAATACTGATCAGCGATACGGATTTGATATTTTTGGAACATCATGATGTCTTGCCGGCATCATTGAAAACCGTTGACCGCTTCTCTCTTGCAGGAAACAGCTTATGTTTATGTATACAATGATTGCATTTTTGAATTTGGTGCTAATACTGTTATATGGAATATGGAATAGGTCTTTGGATTATGGACGCGGATATTCTCTAATGGACGACGGCTGGATTATGAATGACGGACTAGACGCTTGTAATTTCCAAACTGCCATATGCAGAGTACAATATGACATTGACCGCTTATCGATCTGGTTAAAAAACAACAAACTAATTCTGAATGCTTTGAAAACAGAATATACAATTATTCAAACAAGACAAAGACAAATGAACACAACAAATTTTTGTATCACTATTGAGTTACAAGCGTCTAGTCCGTCATCCATAATTCAGCCGTCGTCCATTAGAGAATATCCGCGTCCATAATCCAAAGACCTATTCCATATTCCATATAACAGTATTAGCATCAAATTCAAAAGACAATCATAGTATACATAAACATAGGCTTCTTTCCTGCAAGAGAGAAGCGGTCAACAGTTTTCAATGATGCCGGCAAGACATCATGATGTTCCAAAAATATCAAATCCGTATCGCTGATCAGTATTCTTAATCCATAATTCGTTGTAAAGTCGTCATCTGAAGAATGATGTATCTCAGCCACGCTTTGATTGTGACTGTTCATATGAGTACCATGAGGATCTTGAAGTACATGGGTTCATTCGGCCCCTAGCCCCGGGTTAAGCGGAATTAGACACAAGTTACGAAACGTAGCGCCATAGATCTTGCACGCTACGTTCGTATTTTGCTATCAGCATGCGATATGTATCGCCAAATTTGAGAAACTTTGAGTGGAGGCGCTTGGTGGAATAGCCCTGTTTTATAAGTTTCTGCAACAATGTTTTGTGACGTTGATTAAAATCATCACATTTAACACGGGATCTAGCAAATGCTACTAAGCGAGATATGTATACGCCATATGCAGGTCCCACTGGAATATTACTATCCAGAAAGGGATAGTTTACGATGTCGAAATTGTAATCATCTCTTTTGTCATAAAGTCGACGAGAGAGAATGCCCGCTTCATTTTTATAGAGATATAGATCTAAATATGATGTGCCTGTAATACTGTCTGTAGTTTCCTTCAAACCCAGTGAAGGTGCATATATATCCTTCACTGCGTCATTTATATAGCGATTATCCACATCGAGGAGATCGTCTATATAGCGTTTGGTGAATGAGAAGGAACGGGCTTTGAATGGATCGGTTTTTGAAAGCGCATGCATATAATCATATTCATAAGAGAACAGGTCAGACAACAGGGGTGCAAAATTAGCACCCATTGGAATACCTATATGCTGCTGATATATTGTGTTGCCAAATTTCACATAGATATTTTTAATGAGAAATTCAAGCAACTCTATAAACAAAGAAACATCCCATGAATGATATCTCTTGTATGTAGTAGAGCTAAAGAATGTTTTATGGCTTCCGACATTAATATATCTACGATCAGTTTTCTTGAACACAGATACTATTAATGAACTTAGACGGTCAATAAGGTCCTGATGAAGGATTGTAGTATAGAGAGACGAGAAATCCCATGCGGATACATGTCTGTACGGTATGTTACCTTTAGCATCAAGTTCTTCCGTAAGACATTTTGAGGTTTTCAATATCCACATACATTCAACGCCAGAGTTCTTAGAAATAGTGGCGCATTACCTTTCCCAAAATGCTTTTACCTCCTGAAGAGCCCTCGTCAATAGGGTTGAAAGAAGCTTGGTGGTGCAGCTGCTAGAACCAGCTATGAATCTAGCTTTGTATGGTGATTTATGCATTTTGGGAGTCCAGTATAGTTTTGGTATGTCGTTATGATTGGTTGGAATTAAAAGGGTCTAATCCGTCATCCATAATTCAGCCGTCGTCCATTAGAGAATATCCGCGTCCATAATCCAAAGACCTATTCCATATTCCATATAACAGTATTAGCACCAAATTCAAAAAGGCAATCATAGTATACATAAACATAGGCTTGTTTCCTGCAAGAGAGAAGCGGTCAACAGTTTTCAATGATGCCGGCAAGACATCATGATGTTCCAAAAATATCAAATCCGTATCGCTGATCAGTATTCTTAATCCATAATATTCGTTGTAAAGTCGTCATCTAAAGAATGATGTATCTCAGTCACGCTTTGATTGTAACTGTTCATATGAGTACCATGAGGATCTTGAAGTACATGGGTTCATACGGCCCCTAGCCCCGGGTTAAGCGGAATTAGACACAAGTTACGAAACGTAGCGCCATAGATCTTGCACGCTATGTTCGTATTTTGCTATCAGCATGCGATATGTATCGCCAAATTTGAGAAACTTTGAGTGGAGGCGCTTGGTGGAGTAGCCCTGTTTTATAAGTTTCTGCAACAATGTTTTGTGACGTTGATTAAAATCATCACATTTAACACAGGATCTAGCAAATGCTACTAAGCGAGATATGTATACGCCATATGCAGGTCCCACTGGAATATTACTGTCCAGAAAGGGATAGTTTACGATATCGAAATTGTAATCATCTCTTTTGTCATAAAGTTGACGAGAGAGAATGGCCGCTTCATTTTTATAGAGATATAGATCTAAATATGATGTGCCTGTAGGGCTGTCTGTAGTTTCCTTCAAATCCAGTGAAGGTGGATATATATCCTTCACTGCGTCATTTATATAGCGATTATCCACAGCGAGGAGATCGTCTATATAGCGTTTGGTGAATGAGAAGGAACGGGCTTTGAATGGATCGGTTTTTGAAAGCGCCTGCATATAGTCATATTCATAAGAGAACAGATACAGGTCAGCCAACAGGGGTGCACAATTAGTACCCATTGGAATACCTATATGCTGCTGATATATTGTGTTGCCAAATTTCACATAGATATTTTTAATGAGAAATTCAAGCAACTCTATAAACAAAGAAACATCCCATGAATGATATCTCTTGTATGTAGTAGAGCTAAAGAATGCTTTATGGCTTCCGACATTAATATATCTACGATCAGTTTTCTTGAACACAGATACTATTAATGAACTTAGACGGTCAATAAGGTCCTGATGAGGGATTGTAGTATAGAGAGTCGAGAAATCCCATGTGGATACATGTCTGTACGGTATGTGACCTTTAGCATCAAGTTCTTCCGTAAGACATTTTGAGTTTGTCAATATCCACATACATTCAACGCAAGAGTTCTTAGAAAAAGTGGCGCAATACCTTTCCCAAAATGCTTTTACAAATACCTCTTTCCCTGAGAAACTCTTTGTGATTGTTAAATAAATCTTCCAGAGTAAATGCAGTTTGGGAGTAAGTAGACGTATTAGATGAAGATATGTCTACACTCAATTCTTTAACCAGCACCTGGTTATAGTAATATTTAGAATTGAGGTTTCTCAGTACTTGTTTTGCTTGGGGAAGAGTACTTCTGTCAATATGGCGGATTGTTTCAACGACCTTGCTCTTGGTGAGGTCCAGCCAATCAGCGAGTACTGTAGGTTCAACTTTTTCTCGCTTAGACCAATCCATAACGTACTGTTCCAATGCAGACAGCACTATCTTCTGGTCAGCCTTCAGATTTATTCTTCTTGGCTCTCTATATTTAGGGCCTTTCATCAGGAGTAATTTCAGATCCTTATGACTCACCATATCAAGAGCACCAGTCACAATATGTTTGCATGGTGTATAGATACAGTTCGATGATTCACAATCACAACTATAGCCTCCTGACGTGTATAAGTTCCAGTCAAACTCCTTGACAGCATTGGAGTATTACTTAAAGTCAAACTCCAGTCAAACGTCCAGTCAAACTCCTTGACAGCATTGGAGCATTACTTAAAATAGTTTGGTACAGCGTTGCGAACCTCTGGATCATTCAGGATTCGAGGTAAATTAATGATGTCCAGTCCTTTATCTAAGTAATTGAGCCTCAAGAAAAGCCGATCCTGAGATGTTTCGATTATGTTCACTGAACGATACAACCGAAAATACCCTATATCTTGACATACTTTACTGATTTTTGGTGATATATATTTCCTGAAGACGCAGATTGTTGTATATCTCTGGCTATTTGATCTAAAGCTCTCAGAGGTAACGCATACAGAACTGTATGTAAGCTATGTATACTATTGGGTGTGTTAGTTAAATCCACTACGTAATTTAAAGTGATATGATCGTGAATCATCGAACTATTAAACTTTCGTCAACCATGGCTGCATTTCGAACTATTAGAGACTCGGCCGAGAAACCTGCACTAAGGTTTCTTGGGTCTGTCTTAATATTATTTATTTTAGTTGTATTCATTATGAGTGTTGGGTGTGCAGGGGCCCGGCCTCGGGGACAACTTGTCCACCAGCAGAATCCAGGCATACACCGGTTAAAATTACAAGCGTCTAGTCCGTCATCCATAATTCAGCCGTCGTCCATTGGAGAATATCCGCGTCCATAATCCAAAGACCTATTTCATATTCCATATAACAGTATTAGCACCAAATTCAAAAAGACAATCATAGTATACATAAACATAGGCTTGTTTCCTGCAAGAGAGAAGCGGTCAACAGTTTTCAATGATGCCGGCAAGACATCATGATGTTCCAGAAATATCAAATCGGTATCGCTGATCAGTATTCTTAATCCATAATTCGTTGTAAAGTCGTCATCTAAAGATGACGATAGGTATAGGTATAGGTATACCCATTTCAATAGGGTATACCTACTGAAATGGTTAACGAAGCCAAGATATTAGGCGTGACGTTTGATAAGCATCTCACATTTCATCCACACATGAACACACTGTGCAACAAAATTTCTCGTAAGCTTTATCTTCTGTTTAAATTAAGAGACAGCGTTCCCTTAGATACATTGAAGATGCTATATAATGCATTAATTCTTCCAAATTTTGATTATTGTGATGCTATCTGGGGGAACGCTGGTGCTGGAGTTCTGAGCAGGTTAGTGAAATTACAAAAACGTGCTGGCAGGATAATGTTGAAAGCCTTGCATCGAACACCTACTGCTGAAGTTTTTAATGAATTACACTGGATACCAGTAAAACAACGAATTACCTATCACAAGGCTATATTGATGTTCAAAGTTTGCCAGAATACTAGATATCTTTGTTTAAAGAAGTGTCTTCAAGAACAAGATCTGGCAAGCGAGGCGATCTGGCACTATCACCTTTGAAGTGCGAATTATTTCGCAAACGTTTCAGGTATTCAGGGGTCAAAATCTGGAACTCTTTACCTCTAGAGCTGAGAGCCTGTGATAATATTGTATCTTTTAAACGCCAGCTCTTAAAATCAAATATTTTAGATACGATACATGGAAATACTTTGTAAACTGCACTTTGTTTTATACCGACTGTGATAGTACGTGCATTTTTATTTAGTTACAATATAAATCCACGTTTGGGTATTCTTATATGTGTCAATATATACTATTTTTTTATACATACACTAACTATTTTACTAACTTATTTCTGGGCCTTAAGGAAGACTAGCCTTGGGCTAATTAAGCCACCCAGAATAAATAAAGTTATTATTATTATTATTATTATTAGGTACTGTTCAGTTACCAGACGGTATTGCACGGTTACCGTCTGGTTACTGATGGGTTATTTACCTGCTGGTTACCTGAAGTTTCTGACCAGTTACCATACAGTAACTAGCTGGTAACCATCCAGTTGCCAACTGAATGGTACTGTCCAGTCGCCCACTGGATGGTAACCAGCGGATGCTAACCGTGCGGTTACTGCACAGTAAACCTGCTGGTAACAGGACCTTTCCTGCCAGTACTGTTCAGTTGTGAACCGCACAGTACTGGCTGGTGAATATTTCGCTGTGTATAGTAGAACTGAAGAATGCTTATGCATGATATCTCTTGCGTGTAGTAGAACTGAAGAATGCTTATGCCTTCTGACATTACTATATCTTCGATCGTTTTCCTTGAGCACCAATACTATTAATGAACTAAGACGGCCAACAAGGGCCTAAAATCCCATGTGGATACAGGTCTTTGCGGTATATGTTCCTTTGCATGAAGTTCTTTGGTAAGACATTTCGTGTTTTTCAATATCTACATTCATTCAAGGCCAGGGTTTAAAAAAAATAGTGGTGCAATACTTTTGCCAAAATATTTTTACCTCACGAAGAGCACTCGTCAACAGGATCGAAAAAGGCTTGCTTGTGCAGCTTCTATATCCAGGAATGTATCTAGCTCTGTATGGTATTTTATGCATTTTGGGAGTTCACTACACTTTTGCTATATCGTTATGGCGTTATTAATATAGCTAGGGGACCAATCTATCAAAGACAACATATTGAATCTTTATCCTCGAATGAGACTAGATTTCGCGAAAAGACTGACACAACAGCCAAAGCAAGAAGCTAAAATTCTTAATTCACCAAGAACACATCCAACATTCATAGATTAATCCGGCATAGTTGGTTATCCGCAACATCAGTTCAACATCTTTAATCAAGAATTACATGTACATGTACCATTCATGCATGTCATAAAGAGACTGTAAGTCACTGCTGTTCGTTTTAATTTACAGACCTTTTTAGGTCCAGAATGGTCAGTTTTTAGTAGGACCAGTTCACGTTAAATACATATTTCCTCTCTGGAAAAATTTCATTCAGGTAATCCATTACAAACCACGACAGGAATTAATTAAATAGGCTGTTATAATATAGCATGCCAGGTATTATAATGGCTCTCCAGCCTATACCAACCAGGCTCTCATGACCCACCAGATTCATTGCCGACCGAATATTAGGTTGTTGTTCCGGTTGCTGAGATTTTAATGTTCAAATTGAGACCATCGCATTTTATCCAATTTTGTTCAATAGAAAGAACATAAAATATATCTGCATCAAATCTGAATAAACAGCAATGGCACATATTTTGTTGAAGGGTTGTTCTGCACGACAAAATGATCAATTTAGTGTTTTTTCGCTTTGGCAGTCATTTTGCCTGTTTTTGTCCCCCGCCGCAACGCGGCGGGGGGACTTTAAAATGGTTCTTGCTTCTATGTGTCCGTGCATGTCCGTGCATGTCTGTTCGAATGATTGGTTCGTAACGCTTCGTTGGATTCTTCCGAAATTCGGCATACGTATTCCTTGCGACAAGACGCCAGTCGTTATCGCATTTCAGCAACATCTGCCTGAAGATGGCGCCACTGGGAGTGGGGAACTTTAAAATGGTTCTTGCTTCTATGTGTCCGTGCATGTCCGTGCATGTCTTTTCGAATGATTACTTCGTAACGCTTCCTTGCCACAAGACGCCGGTCGGTATCGCATTTCAGCAACATCTGCCTGAAGGTGGCGCCACTGGGTCAAAATAGATCTTTCTTTTCTTTATGTCCGTGGATGTCAGTTCAAGCGATAACTTCCAAATGCTTTCTTGGATTCTTCCGAAATTTGGCATATGCATTCCTTGCGAGAAGACGCGGTTGCGTACTGGATTTCAGTAACATTTGCCTGAAGGTGGCGCCACTGAGTTTCGCTTCTTCGTGTCTGTTCCAGTTAAAATGGGTCTTGCTCTCTTTTTGTCTGTGGATGTCTGGTCAAATTCTTCACAGGCGATAACTTCCAAAAGCTTTGTCGGATTCCTTCGAAATTTAGCATATATACTCATTGTGACCAGACATGGGTTGGTATTGCGTTTCAGCAAGATCCACCTGAAGGTGGCGCCACTGGGTCTTGTTCCAATCTTCTGTGCATGTCCGTGGTTTCCATTCAAATTCTTCCCAAGCGATAACTTCCAAATGCTTTGTCTAATAATTAGGCGTCTTTATATGCGTTTGTCAGTTTTTCTTCTTTCTTCCGCTTCTCGCCGTTAGTTTTGAATTTCATGTCGCTTTAAATGAAGAACACTACATAACTGTATCTCACATCATATGATCTACCCTAAAGCTTCTGCAGGAACCATTTGTGTCCACACGTGTAACTTGCTATATTAATTACAACTGAGTTCCTAAAGTTTGGGAGCATACTGTGCATATGATCAATTTCCTGAATTGAATTGAATTCCACCTTGTGGTTTTTCGGACTGACAGATGATGGCATGCAGTTGTCAGTGTGGTTGTTACGGGGACTTTAAAATGGTTCTTGCTTCTTTGTGTCCGTGGATGTCCGTGTACGTCCGTGCATGTGTGTTCGAAGCGATAACTTCCTAATGCTTCGTTGGATTGTTCCGAAATTCGGCATATGCATTCCTTGCGACAAGACGCCATTCGGTGTTGCATTTCAGCAACATCTGCCTGAAGGTGGCGCCACTGGGTTGCTTCTTTGTGTCCGTGGATGTCCGTGTACGTCCATGCATGTCTGTTAGAATTTTTCGCAAGCGATAACTTCCTAACGCTTTGTTGGATTGTTCCGAAATTCGGCATATGCATTCCTTGTGACAAAATGCCAGTCAGTATTGCATTTCAGCAACATCTGCATGAAGGTGGCGCCACTGGGTCAAAATGGATCTTGGTACTTTGTCTCCGTGGATGTCAGTTTGAATTCTTTACAAGCGATAACTTTCAAATCCTTTGTTGGATTCTCCTGAAATTCGGCATACACATTTCTTGTGGGAAGACTCTGTTGTGTACTGCATTTCAGTAACATTTGCCTGAAGGTGGCGCCACTGAGTTTCGCTGAGACCATTTTTCAAATCATTAGGACTGTACATGTACCATGATACAGGACCAGGGGGACAAAAATTGCACCAGGTTGATAGGTCTGCTTATGCCGGACAACAGGGTGAATTTATTCCTAACAGCTGATCTCAATTTAAAAGCTTTACCCACACATTGATTTGGATTGATTGTTGTTTACTGGGTTAATAAATCTTGGGGCCTGGGCTGATGAGCTCCATAAAATTACAAGACCTGACACATATGACATCAAAGATTAAGAATATTGCCATAACAGTGTTTATTTCCAAAAACAAAATAATAATACTAATATTTGACACTTACATTAGAATGACTTGGTTCCACAAAGTGAAATTTTCCAAATAATAATAATACTTTAATTGGTGGTGTCCCCCGCCGCAACACGACCGGGGACATTAAAATGGTTCTTGCTTATTTGTGTCCGTGGATGTCCGTGTACGTCCGTGCATCAGCTGTCTGAATTTTCCGCAAGCGATAACTTCCTAACGCTTTGTTGGAGTGTTCCGAAATTCGGCATACGCATTCCTTGTGACAAGACGCCAGTTGGCTTTGCATTTCAGCAACATCTGCCTGAAGATGGCGCCACTGGGTCAAAATGGGTCTTGCTTCTTTGTGTCCATGGACACCTGTTAAAATTTGTCACAAGTGATAACGTCCAAATGCTTCGTCGGTTTGTCGGCATACGCATACCTTGCGACAAGACACTGGTTGCTACTGCATCTCAGCAACATCTGCCTGAAGGTGGCGCCACTGAGTTTCGCTTCTTCGTGTCCGTTCCAGTTAAAATGCGTCTTGCTCTCTTTGTGTCTGTCTGTTCAAATTCTTCACAGACGATAACTTCCAAAAGCTTTGTCGGATTCCTTCGAAATTTAGCATCTACACTCCTTGTGACCAGACGTGGGTTGGTATTGCGTTCGAGCAAGATCCACCTGAAGGTGGCGCCACTGGGTCTTGTTCCAATCTTCTGTGTATGTCCGTGGTTTCCATTTAAATTCTTCACAAGCGATAACTTCCAAATACTTTGTGTAATTAGGCATTCCTACTGATGCCTTATACATGTGTTTGTCATTTTCTTCTTTCTTCCGCTTCTCGCTGTTAGTTTTGAATTTCATGTCGCTTTAAATGAGGGACACCATTTTCTTAAATTTTGCTGCCCAGTCCTTCTATTCCACATCATATGATTTACACTAAAGCTTTTGCAGGAACCATATCTTATTTCAGAAGTATAATATGAAATAACTGGCGGGGATTCCCCCGCAGTACCAAACCCCTGTTAGTTTTGAATTTTGTGTCGCCTTAAATGAAGGACAACATTTTGCTATCAAATCCTTCTATTCCACATCACATGATTTACCCTAAAGGTTTTTGCATGAACCATATTTTATTTCAGAAGTATAATATGAAATAACTAGAACCGAACCCCTGGGTTTTTTTTTATTTCGTGTCATCTTAAACGAAGGACATTTCCTTCAATTTTGCTATCAAATATTTGTATTCCACATCAGATGATTTACCCTAAAGCTTTTGCACGAACCATATTTTATTTCAGATGTACATGTGGAATACCGAACCCGGTTTTTTTTTCTATTTCGTGTCATATTAAATGAAGGACAGCATTTCCTTCAATTTTGCTATTAAATAATTGTATTCCACATCATATGATTTACCCTAAAGCTTCTGCACGAATCATTTGTGTCCACACATGTAACTTGTTATATCAATTACAACTGAGTTCCGAAAGTTTGGCGTTTCGCCCACTTGCGCCCACATGTAGCACCACCTCGTGCCAAATCTAAATTTGATTTCGCTCATCGGATTTTTCTCCAATTTGGTATTCAGATACCATGCCATGATATGTCCCATGGGATTGTATTTCGCCTGCTTCTGCATACTGGTGACGACACCTGGTGGAAAAATATGAAATTTGTTTCTGGCAATAATTTGACAACTGCTCATCAGATTCTTCTCAAATTTGGTATTCATATACCATACGATGTCATTTGGGATTGTGTTTCGCACACTTGTGCCTACAAATCTAAATTTGGTTTCCGGGCAATAACTTAAGACCCCTCTTCAGATTCTTCCCAAAGTTTGTATGCTGATACATGTACCATGTCATGAGATGATGCTTGGGATTGCGTTTTGTCCACTTGCACCTACAGGTGGTGACACCTGGTGGCAAATTTAAAATTTGGTTTCCAGAAAATAGGTTGAGGATGCATTCAGCTTTTCGTCAAATTTGGTTTGCAGATAATATGCCTTGAGATGTCACTTGGGGTTGCTTCTCGGTTACATAATTTCCATGCTTCACTGCATGGAAACTATATTACAGAAGCAATCAACGTTCAGTCAACCATTCTGAGTTGATTTTAAAACTTGGGAAGGCAGAAAGACCCTTCCACATCCAACGCCTATGAAGTAGCAGTTGCCTCCCTCATGTATATCCCCCGAGACCAACAATGCTAAAAAATATTGCTGCCATTTCGGCGGGGGACTTAGCATCCTCTGGCTGCTTGTTCGTTTTTGGTTATCTCACTTTCCTAAGTTAAGAGATAGGGAGTTCCTTTAAAGGCCTTCTAGCCGGGAATTTTGCACACCAACATCCATCCAATTTGATAAATTTGGATAGACATTGTGATTATCTGCAAACAGTTAGAATATAAGAAAAAGTTAAATAATATTTATATGAATTTTTCATGAATATGCTTCAAAACTAGTGCTATTGCCTATGTTTTCTGGGTTATCAAATTTAGCATGGGCCAGTCGACTTAACGTTGCCTACAGATAAAATATGCACACCAACCTATATTTTTCTCTTTGTTTTTCATCATATTACACAAATATGAATGCAATGACACACATTATTCAAAAAGTTAATTATTTTGATTGATCACCAGCGGACATCCTTAAGGGAAAACTTAGAACTTCTCGAAAAATAAACGCTTAAATATGTAGGCTCATTTTATGATTAGGCATTTGAATTGAAATAACTTCATACCAATTAATCTCTCAACCAGTATATTCGCATATTTTTAAAATAAACATTAATATATATTTTATGTGACCATATCATGCCTACTCATTTATAACAAAATATCTGTATTTTCAGCAATAACGTGAAAATTTTGATCTTTTTCAGTAAAGTGTGGAGATGTATTAGTTTTATGTTCACTTGACTTCACGGTTGAGTATCTGCAATCAGTTACGTATTCAGTGACAATGGGTAGAGCTTGGTGTGACACTTTCACAGACATATCTTTGGAGAACGATTTGGAAATTTATATGAACGAATCACAATGGTCAGTGACTAGGACCATCTTCACGTGTTACTGACATCATTGAACACTGTTGACCGCTTCTCTCTTGTAACTAACCATCTTGTGCTTTTATTATTTTTATTTCATACACATTTTTTCGATTATTGATGCGAAAATTCTTTTATGAACGACGGCTGAATATTGAATGTCAGATCAGACACCTGCTACTACAAGTCTAATCAGTGAGTCCATCATCCGTGAGTTCATCATCCGTGAGTTCATTATCCGTGAGTTCATCATCCGTGAGTCCATCATCTCAAGGCCACTTTCACGTGATCGTAAACCCTTAAGTAAATTTTCCATCAAATGAAAGACCATTGCAAACAGTGTGGAAAAATATTTATTGTAATTTTTTACGATTTTATTACACAGAGTAAACTGCAAATAAAGCATGGTATTCTATGGTGGTCTGTTGCAATCATATTTAGGTCCAGTGACGTCACACTACCTTAATACATATATTTCAAACTTTGTATGCACTTTCAATGCTTGATTCAAGCTTAAGGTGTGCATACTTTGAGTTTCAACACAGATTCACTGTTCCAGTGTCCATGTTTCACCAAAATCGGGGAAATTAACTGCAAGATTCAAACTTACTTGACACAAATGAGTTACCATCTCCCCAATTTTGGTGAAACATGCACACTGGAACAGCGAGTCTGTGTTGAAACTCAAAGTATACACACCTTAAGCTTGAATCAAGCATTGGAAATTGCATACACAGTTTCAAATATATGTATTAAGGCAGTGTGACGTTACTGAACTTAAATATGATTGCAACAGGCCACCATAGAATTCCATGCTTTATTTGCAGTTTACTCTGGGAAATAAAATCGTCAAAAATTACAACAAATATTTTTCCACACTGTTTGTAATGGTCTTTCTTTTGATGTAAACTTTACTTGAGGGGTTACGATCACTTTCAGCATCGAAATATGTTTGTTTTTGTTAGACCATACATATTCGCATTCTGCCAGTATGGAGGGGGGGGGGGGGGCGGCAGTCTGAAACATGGGTAGGTAATGTGCTAGAGGCACGCGTAGCGTATCAGAAATGTTGCGAAAAACTCCGAAAATTAGGGGTACTAACATAAAACCCGTGGTTTAGACGATGATTTGTCCTTGTTTACTGTACCCGATCCTCTGGGATCTGCCTCAGGCACCACCCTGGACTTCACAAAGAATCAAGCTAGCTTTATATTACCATCACAGTTTGGAATTAAACTGCACATAGGTGAAATTGTCCGCTATACAGGGAGAATACACTCCATATGACCTCCATATTAAGTCTACAGAGATCGACATGGGAAGACTTAATTCAGCCATCCATTCTACTGACATATACATGTATAACCACCCTATCTAAGATAATAAGCTGGCTAGTAAGAATATAGCGCATCGGTTTCTAATCCACTGCCATAGTCATTTACCTTTGATTCTTTGTGAAAGCAGGAAAAACAAAGATCACTAATCATAGCCCTTTCCCAAATTGACAGACTCCTGTCAAGCCGTTTAGGAGTGCAAGAACTAAAAACTAACATATAGCCCAATGGGCTCCAAGACCCCTCGGCTATCAGTTATTGTCTACACTCAGCTGTCATGCATTGCATGAGATGTATGAGATAAAATTATGTAGGTTATGTGATCTAGTAGGGTTGACCGTAGTTCTCTCGTTTCAGAAATACACAGGATCAATACCAGGTCAGCTTTTGCCAAGGCCTTAATTGATGGGGAAAAAATTGCGCTGAGGTTCTGGTAAAGTATGACCAAATTATTAGCGCCAAATGTACCTTTCTTTATAGCTCGTAGTCAAATCAATTAATTTGATCTTGTGAGTATAGATCAAGGTCAATCATCTCCAATAATAGTCTGGTCTATTCTAACTTAATTGCACATGGAACATGAATTCGGAGATCTTTGACTTAACATATATAATTTGACTTTTGGAAAATAGGTCGAGATCAGTGATATTGAATAGACTTCACGTCCAGGCATATGTGGTATAACTTTGGACAATTTAGATATAAAGCTTCATGAAATATTGTACTAAATAGAATTTGACCTTGATTAAATTTGTCAACGTCAGTCGTCTTCAACATACCTTTGGAACATCGCCAGATGTATACATAGTATTAATTTGGAAAATCCTAGCTATATTTCTGCATGTTATATCATAATAAAATGTATATGACCTGGAAACGTCAGGTCAAGATAATTTAATTGGGATACGCTTCTAGTCAATCGCCAGCTGTTGGTAGCGTAGCCCAAATATCCGTCAAGAGCTTTTTTATGTAGGCTGTATCTTACATTATGCGCTAAATCGCTACGCGATGTATTAATAGAAAAAAGACACGACATTCATGAAGACAGACATAGAAATTATTTATGGACAATGGCTAGCTACTGAATGTTGAGTCTGATGCTTAGTATTTAGCTAGTATGTATATACATACGGCCTCTGTACATGTACACTATCCAACATTTCCATGTGGTCAGTTGTATTTATATACTCAGAATATAAAGAAAAACAATTTGAGCGATGACTAACTAGTGAATCTTGAATCTGACGCTTATATATAACGATAACGTCATTCAGGTATCGTCTCCTAGTATATGTGCACCAAGTTTACTGACTCTAAACCACTTGCAAGAGTGTTTACGAACACAACATATGGAAAGTACGGAGCCGTAAAAGGGACATCTGAGGTATACTCCCAGTTAATAACTACGGCCCACACTTATTAAGTGCGACCCGCACTTATTAACTGCGACCCTCAGTTATTAACTGCGATCCGCACTTACTAACTGAGGGTCGCCGTTAGTAAGTGCGAGTCGCAGTTAATAAGTGCGGGCCCCAGTTAATAAGTGCGGGCCCCAGTTAATAAGTGCGGATCGGAGCATGTCCCTTTTAAGGCTCCGTAGGAAAGACAATTTGGACGGCGGCTGGCTACTAAATCCGACAAAGCGTTTGTAAGTTATCGATTGCGAAGAATTTGAACGGACATCAAAGGACATTCAAAGAAAGATGGAATGAAACCCAGCGGTGCCACCTCCAAGCAGATGTTGCTGGTGCCACCTCCAGGCAGATGTTGCTGGTGCCACCTCCAGACAGATGTTGCTGGTGCCACCCCCAGGCAGATGTTGCTGGTGCCACCTCCAGGCAGATGTCGCTGGTGCCACCTCCAGGCAGATGTTGCTGGTGCCACCTCCATGCAGATGTTGGTGAAACGCAATATCAATCGACGTCTTGTCGCAAGGAATTTCGGAAGAATCCGACAAAGCGTTTGAAAGTTAAAGCTTGCGGAGAATTTGAACGGACATCAGCGAACATCAATGGACACGAAGGAGCGAGATGAACACGAAGGAGCGAGTCGCCGGCTGTACGTGTGTGAAAAGGAATGGGACCCAATGTCGTGATATGACTGAAATATAGTTGAAAGCGACGTTAAATCATATTCACTCACTCACTCACTTGAATATTTGTATCTCTGCATTTGTGGGAACGAAAACGTCATCAATGTCATTTTGAATTATCTATGGTTAATCGTCCCCTAAATTCAATGCTAAGTTCTTCCAGGATTCTCACTAATTTTCCGTGTATATTAAGATGTTTCAATCGTCAATTTCCATTTCTATCTTTGAAATCCAGATCACTCAAGCACACTCTATACTCCTATACTCTCCTATTTGAGAATATGTTGGGAGTTGTGGGAAATCTACAATTTTGAGGAATCTGGCGGCCAGATTGGAGGTGGGAGCACTTCGTTTCATTTTGGTTCAGCTTAAAATATAATCTCTATCCAATGACATAGCTCCGTTTTATTCCACGTGATCGCTTTTCCTGCAAACTAATCTGATAAGCCCGTTATCATATTAGTATGTACTAAAGAAGGACGATGGAGATCCACCTTACGGAAGAGTTCGGATCTAAGGAAAACTACAGCCTTACTCAGAAAAAAGTTTTATCTCCCTTGTACCACTAGAGATGAGGGGAACTTCCGGTAAGTACCTAAGGCCCTCGCAATTATTTAAGTATTTAACTATTCAATTATTCTACAATATTAAATTAAATGCATACTATAACTATCTATCGTATGTATAAACTTCAGACAGATATTCCACACAATAAAATACTTTTTTTTTCAAACGAATAATCTGGATAGTTTCCCAATCTATAATTGTACATAATTACAGGGACCTTTGGTAAAAAGTGAAACCGAGGTCATCAGTTACCGAAAACACATGTTTATGCCTCGGATCTTAAAGAGCGGCGGAGATTCTGTAAGAGATAATACACTTTCCTAACAGAGCTATGCTATCCCTCGAAGTGATGTTCATCAATTTCGAATAAAGATATATAAACTGTTTATCCCCATGTGGCAACTTTTCTGTCTGAAATTTGACATCCGCTGGAAAAATCTAAACCTCAAATCTGCTCGAGAGCATTTAACGAAAATATCATCATTGACTGCGACGAAGAACAGTTTCATCGACTGAAATGCTGGTATAAACTAACTGGCACCTGCGTTTGTGTTGTCTCAGTGTACAGCTGATGATATGGCGATCAGTGGATTTTCTTTCAGAGATTAAACGCGCAAAGCTGTACAAAGAATACATATAGATTATTAATGCTACTGAACTAAACAACCCTATATTATCAGTTTTATATTGATGATTGGATATTGACTAAAATTTCACAAGACTAGTCCCCTCTATATTTATTTTAACACCTGTTCTCTAGCATGGAGTAGTTTGTTCAGTGGAATATTTAAAAGACGGCGCGACAGGTGACAGCATCACTCGCTGCCATAGAATGGCCAAATCATCTTATTCGAGAGGTCCTTATCTGACGTGCTTCATCCTGCTTTGGGCATCAGCCTCTTTTGGAGGGAAGGTAAAATCTATAGATGTAGGTTTGTAGCAAGAATAATTTATTCAAGCTTAATTTATTGGCTACGGAAGGAGGGAATTATTTTCAAGGAGTGAGTGGGTAGTAGGGTTTAACGTCGTTTTCAAACTTGTTTCAGGCATATCACGACGGTGCCTACATGTGCCAGAACACGAGAGTGCTCAAAGTTCCTATTACCCTGGACACTGATCAGCCAGCCAGTACAGGACCCGGTCACCAAGACGTTAAGGGAGTCGAGTTTAATAGTCGAGTTGGTTATGTCAGCTGCACTAGAGATGAATGGCCCGATTTCTGTACGCTAATGTTCTGCAGAACTTACTTTCAGTCGAAATATCTACTTGCGAAAAACAAAATTAGCAGATCCCAACGTGACCGATGTAAAAAGCTCAGATATCTCCCTGGATAGACTCCCGCATGTATCATTTTATAATGCAGTGGTGATTTATCCGGAATCGTCTCGTCGGCCCAAATGTTCCTACCCTTTGCAAATGAAAAGGACATGACGTGAAAGGGATATCGGGTGATAGATGAACCTTTCAAACTGACCCACTACATTTATGAACCCCGGGCGGTTGATATTCCTGTCACTGGTGTCATATGACATAATATATATATCTATATGTTATTATGCCAGTTTCTTCATCTAGCGATACTTATCAAGTTTTTCTTAATTCCTTTTGCAAAATGTATGTATGAATGGTCGCTTTTTCGAATAACAAATAGAAGGCATTTGTATTGTCTATTTAGCTGTGCTGTTATAAAAGAGTTTTTTTGTATTGCTCATATAAGAGGTGCATCTACTTGCTACAAACGCATAGCTGATACTTTAGCAAAATAAGCCTCAAATAAATGTTTCATATTTGTCAGTTAGAGTGCAACATGTATTTGAATACCTCAACGTTCGTGTTCGATCGTGTGCGCAAAATAGAATGATATCTGCAGATTTAATTCAAACGATATCAATTCCAAGAAAGATGCCAGTTCTTCCGATTGGAATGCTTACGAAATGTATGTATTGTTCAAATGTATATGCATTTGCCACTTATGATGACCTTTCGTATTTTCTCTTTGAAGACCGCCCGCAATGTGGTGAAACGAGGCTATAAGGAAGGTAAGTTCTGGCGATAATCGGTGGCGTTCTGTTTAATGATCTTTTGGTCATTGGCGCAATGCGTTGAGCTGAGCACACGTTGTAATTACCGTCTGATCTAATACTGGTACAAAAATCACAATAATACAGTCGCGAAGATATACTGGTATATGCGTTACCTGCAGTCCCCGTCTTCAGTAGACAATCGCCTGACATACAGTGCGGCTTACCCTTTAATAGCATGTAGCTAATGTCCAGTCTAATACTCACACACATCAACATCTGAGGCACCCCCGGTGCAGTTTCAGGGGTTAACCGGAGATTAGGTCAGCCAGTGTCGCGCAGAGTGGTGTGGGCTGCTTTAATGTCGTATTTTTTGTTCATAGAATTAATTGCTTCAGTCCACATATCAACCATCCTACCTGTTGATTATAATGTAGTCATCCCTGGCATCAAATCCTCTGAACATCTCGAATTATCTTGCCACAATTTGATGAACACAGCGAGGTTAGCCACTAATTCTGTTCCGTTGTCAGGTTAGTCCGGTCCCGCGCAATATTTGCGACGAATGTAAAACAGGTGTACATTTCAAACAAACGAACCTCCAAAGAAAGTCTGTGAAATTTCTTCCGAGTTAGTGAGATAATAGATTTTTCTTTTCAATCTGATCAAATTGACCAATTGAGTGTTTTAAGGCTGGTAATTATCCTATGACACATTGTTGTTGTTGCTATAATTATCCTATGATACATTGTTGTTGTTGCTATAACAATCCATATCTATGCAGACATGAATTTCGTCGATTTCTTCTTTAACCTTCCACATGGAGTGATTCCCTGAATGGGACCCTCGGTGACCTAGTGGTTTAAGGCATTTCGCTGGTAATCGCTAGCCTCGCATCGCTGAACCGGCAAGTGTTTGAGCCGAAGTTGTGAAGGTTTGTCATTTACTTGCCGACGGGCTGTGGTTCTCTCCGGTACTCTGTTTTCCGTCACCATCCAAACTGACTGTCACCATATGCGAAAAAACCTTGAATGTGGCATTAAACCAAATCCGCGTCCACCGCTTCCCCGAATTCTCCCATTGCCCTTTTGACCCATTATCGTAACGCTGGCCATTTAATAATCACATTCACCTTCTTAAATGATATCCGATGTCATATGATATCTGCTCCTAATTGCAACATGAACATAAATATTTTCCGCAATGGGAAAAGTGTATTCTATAAAACTTGTGCCTATTAGTAGAACATGATTAGCCGGTTCTAATGCATGGAAGCCATGGAAGCCGATGACGTCACTAAATAAACTGAAGTCGTATTGATTCCTATGTATATAGACGTTGAATGAGGCATGAAATGCGTAAATTCCTTAGTTATGCCCACAGAGCGTCCAAATTTTGTTTCGGAGTAAAAACAGAAATTCGATTTTTGCTTTTTGGACTTTTCGTCGAATTTTCTATAAATTACCCATGGCGATATCTCTGGAACTAAGACGGATAGAGACTCGCGGCTTACGGCGTCATATTCCTCTCGTATAGATAAACAATAAAGGCCCTATACAACTTTACCGCCCAACGGTAACTTTCGCCGCAATTAGACGATAATCGGTGTCACGTCATTTGACCATTTCTCGAGAAATAAGGGACATACTCGCACGCGGTTTGTAGCATTGTATTCCTCGTGTCGGAGTCTATCGTAAAGCTCCTATACGAATTTATCGAATCTCGGTAACTTTCGCCGCTATTCGGGTGCGCATGCGTGGTGGTGGTGGTGGTGGTGGGCGTAGTTTTGGTGGTGGTGGTGGCGTCTGTAGACAGTATATACCCGTTATCGCTTTTTTCTACATTTAATATGTATTTAGCTACACACGTTTCAGAGCTATCGGACATGTCTGAACACGCTTCATAGAACTAGCATTGGCGTATTAGGACAAAAGAGGAGGAGGAGGATAAAATACAGACAAACCAATACGAAGATTACAAAATAAACGCTTTATTCATCAACTCATAGCACTGCATTACAAATAAAGAGAGAAAACTGCTTTGTTGTGGCTATCATTTCAACACCTAGCCTTCCATTCAATGTTTATCTACAAATATTCCTACTAGGGTTTTTATTCGGAGTCCTCGCTCTCACCGTCATCAATCAACTTATCGAATAAGCATTTCCGCATCTTAATCGTCTGTTTGAGTGCTTCCTCATAGTCTATGTCGTATATCGTTTGCAGTCGCCTCGTTGTTTTCAAAATCTCGTTATGAATATAATCAGGTTTTAGCTTTTGTATGTTCACGAGGAGATTGTGTATTTTTGACGTAAAGTCTTCATCATCGTTGGAATATAATCCTCCATAGCATTTGCACCAGACTCATCCTCGTCGTAACCTTGGCTTGTATATAGCTGTTTTCTCTCGTCAATGTCAACCTTACAATCTCTCGCGATAGGTTTACCGAACATGCTTTGCCACAAGTTATATTTGACCCGATTCCGCAAGTTGGTAGGTTGATCTATTTCCCCAGGATGGATGAGTTCGTCATCTGAAGGGTATTTTCTCTTTCGTCGTTCCATTTCATTCCCGCCCCTATGGATCATCTGCCTCTGCTGGGACTCATCATTTTCATTCCGTTTGAACCACGGTGCACCCGTCTTCGTATATAATCCCTCTCCCACTTGTTCATTCCTCTTAGCGGACCATGCGGATCATGAGATGGTATGCGCTGAATTTGAGTTGACGAATTATGAATTGGGGCTGGACGAGGTGGCAGTTGTTCTTTTTCTTTCACGAGTTCCTCATCGCCTGATATTACACTGGTAGAGAGTCTGTCATTTTCCGCTGTATGGGGTTTTAAATCGATGAACAGATATCCGTACGGACGAGATGCGACTTCGTGAAATTTTGCCATGAAATGTGTCGTATCCCGAGGAAAGATCCGTCTCCCGAACGTGCTAATTTGCTGTCTATCAATAGGACTATTGAATAAGACGAAATACTGAGAGTTTAGCGTGATATCACGAGATGCCTTGCCTTGAGGGAAGAGATTTTGAGCGGGGACCCTTTGGTGAATAGGTCGGCAACTTTCGAATTGTCCTTGTCCGCACTCATCAGGTCATCTAGCACTACAACGTTGGTCTGCTCGGAATCGAAGTAATACTCTTCGCCGATGTCGTGAGGAATTTCTGGGGCGAAGCTCACATTCTGTAATCGCGTATTCTCGTAGGCGGGCTACCATTGGCTATAACACCATACAACGCGTGTCGGAGCTGGGGTTGCCACACCCTCCTCTAAGAACTTCATCACCCAGGACGTCTTTCCACGTCCCGTAGGGCCGCTCACCGTCATCGTATAGGGATGCTCTACTCCATTTGGTTGAACTATAGCGAGATTCCGTGGTGTCTGTTGGCCATGTATGCATTGAATGTGTCTGAGCATACTATCGCGACGAGAGAAGGTTCTCTGACAGAAATGACACGTACACGACATGTTGATTAGTCAACCAATAAAAATGGACTGATGAGGGAAACGCTTTAATCCTTATATATATATAGACACCACCACCACCACGCCCACCACCACGCATGCGCACTCGAATAGCGGCGAAAGTTACGGAGATTCGATAAATTCGTATAGGAGCTCTACGGTAGATCTCGACACGAGGAATACAACGCCGTACGGATATCTGTTCATCGATTTAAAACCCCATACAGCGGAAAATGACAGACTGTCTACTAATGTAATATCAGGCGATGAGGAACTCGTGAAAGAAGAAGCCCAATTCATAATCCATCAACTCAAATTCAGCGCATACCATCTCACGATCCAGCATAGTCCGCTAAGAGGAATGAACAAGTGGGAGAGGGATTATATACGAAGACGGAAACACCGTGGTTCAAACGGAATGAAAATGATGACGAGTCCCAGCAGAGGCAGATGATCCATAGGAGCGGGAATGAAATAGAACGACGAAAGAGAAAATACCCTTCAGATGACGAACTCATCCATCCTGGGGGAATAGATCAACCTACCCACTTGCGGAAACGGGTCAAATATAACTTGTGGAAAAGCATGTTCGGTAAACCTATCGCGAGAGATTGTATGGTTGACATTGACGAGAGAAAACAGCGATATGCAAGCCAAGGTTACGACGAGGATGAGTATTGTGCAAATGCTATGGAGGATTATATTCCAACGATGATGAAGACTTTACGTCAAAAATACTACAATCTCCTCGTGAACATACAAAAGCTACAAACTGATTATATTCATAACGAGATTTTGAAAACAACTTGGCGTCTGCAAACGATATACGACATATGACTACGAAGAAGCACTCAAACAGAAGATTAAGATGCGGAAATGCTTATTCGATAAGTTGATTGATGACGGTGAGAGCGAGGACTCCGAATAAAGACCCTAGTAGGAATATTTGTAGATAAACATTGAATGAAAGGCTAGATGTTGAAATGATAGACACAACAAAGCAGTTTTCTCTCTTTATTTTTAAAGCGGTGCTATGAGTTGATGAATAAAGCGTTTATTTTGTAATCTTCGTATTGGTTTGTCTGTATTTTATCCTCTTGCTCCTCTTTTGTCCTAATACGCCAATGCTAGTTCTATGAAGCGTGTTCAGACATGTCCGATAGCTCTGAAACGTGTGTAGCTAAATACCTATTAAATGTAGAAAAAAACGATAACGGGTATATACTGTCTACAGACGCCACCACCACCACCACCACGCCCACCACCACCACCACCACCACCACCACCACCACCACGCATGCGCACCCGAATTGCGGCGAAAGTTACCGAGATTCGATAAATTCGTATAGGAGTATTACGGTACACCCCGACACGAGGAATACAACGTCGCAAACCGCGTGCGCGTATGTCCCTTATTTCTTGAGAAATGGTCAAATCACGTGACACCGATTATCGTCTAATTGCGGCGAAAGTTACCGTTGGGCGATAAAATTGTATAGGGCCTATATTGTTCATCTATACGAGAGGAATATGACGCCATAAGCCGCGAGTCTCTATCCGTCTTAGTTCCCGAGATATCGCCATAGGTGATTTATAAAAAAATCGACGAAAGTCCGAAACAAAATTTGGACACCCTGGGGGCATAACTAAAGAATTTACGCATTTCATGCCTCATTCAGCGTCTATATACTCAGGAATCAATACGACTTCAGTTTTTTAGTAACGTCATCGGCTTCCATGGCTTCCATGCGTCAGAACCGGCTAATCATGTTCTACTATTACATCTTGCTAATCGTGCGTATATCTGGAACGTTTTAGCAAACTTGTGTGAAATCTAAATGCGTCGTGACATGACAAGTGCAAATGTTCATTTGAGAGATTCTAGTTTACAAAACGGATGAGCGATGGTCTAAACGCGTCCCTCGCATACAATCGAGTAGCAAACAAATAAATCACAAGATGATATTTCTATATCAAGTTTAACTGTTGTTTCCATCGTGAAATTGATGAACAAAGCGACAAAAATATATCTGTTAATAGAAGCGATATACCTAAATAGATGTATGTCTCAGGTGGCAGAATCACTCCATTCAGAGACCATATACACTCGTCTATTGATATGACACGTTTTCCAATTGACACGCGGGGAGGATGTTTTAACAAACAAGCGTCAAGCTTTGCCCTTGGCCCAAATTATAATCTTTCCCATAGTAACCTTGAGTCAAATAACCGTTGAGCACGCCCATGAACATTAGTATTCTTCAATACAAGCGCCTAGTTCGTCGTTCGATATTCAGCCGGCCGTCGTTCATTAAAGAATTTTCGCGTCCATAATCCAAAGACCTAATCCATATAATAGCATTAGCACCAAATCAAAAGAATAAATCATAGTATACATAAACCTAGGCTTGTTTCCTGCAAGAGAGCAGCGGTTAACAGTTTTCAGTGATGCCAGAAAGACATCAGGACGTTTCAAAAATATCAAATCCGTATCGCTGACAGGTCTTCTCAATCCATGATGTATCCCAGTCACGCTTTCATTGTAGCTCTTCATATGAACACTGTGAGGATCTTCAAATACATGGGTGCATACGGCGCCTAGCCTTGATTTAGGCGCAATACTAACGTTTATGTTAAGCTTTAAGCTTCCATAGCTTCAGACCTTGAGGTACATGTATTTTGCATGATCATGAGTCCGGATATAATGTGAGGTGCATTTATCACTTTTGATTCTCATATTAAATGACTGCTTCTCTTTTCTACGTTTTGAAGAAAAATGTGGCCCGGACGCCTACTACAGACGACCGACTGGAGTAATTACCAGCATTAACTACCCAGGCAACTATATCCCCAACTCAAAATGTATACAGGATATGCGTATACCTGTTGGAGACGGGTACGGCTATAATGTCCACTTTAAGATTTGTAATGTAGAACTAGGCTGTATGACGGAAACAAACCCCGGTGGAGGCAAAGACAATCTGTATTTCCAGGACGGATGGACGAACGACATTAGTCAGTTTTTCTGCTCCACACCTGCAGGCTCCGATGCGACACTACACTGTGAGTATCATTATTACATTGGAATATACGGATGTCTATTACTCTCGAACTCGTTTCTGTCATTTAGAAACGAGGAAATCTGGAGGGCTTAACTTATTGGGATAATGTCAGTCTATTCGAACCTCTGATCAGAGCATCATAGCCAAATTCAAAATGTCGGTCACGAGGTGGAGGCATAATTAAATAATTGTATTTTGTCGTTTTTTTTTTGCACAGATGTATCAAAAATTAATTTAGGTATTTATTTTCAATTGACTTTGGACTTTGTTAGGAAAAAACTGCCTAGATAAAAAAGAGGAGTGTCTTTCCAGAAGACTGACAGGATAGTGATGGTGCATATCGGAATCATTTGCCTGTCAATCTTGTTTCGCTTCAATTGTCATCTTAGAACGCCAGTCATGGGCCAGAATGTACTTGTCCAATGTCCCAATTTGAAGCAAAATTAATTAATAAAAGTATCAAGGTTTGACAAATTCGTAAATTCCTACGAAGTAGGCTCTGATTTGCAAATTGTCCGGTAATGAGTCAGTCAGTCCAGCGGAATCCTTTCTCCTTAAAAACGAGGAGAACCTTTGACATTAGAACCTTGATTTTTGGCATGAACGTGCATTAGGAGACTGTTACCAGCAAGTTCTGGGCTGACCTAATTTGCTGAAAATTTGACATATTTAGGTGACCCATAAACCTTGAAATTGGCAAAACATTGGGTCAAGGTCAATGTGACCTACATTCTAACCCAATTTTCTGACGTTAGTCATACTGCCATGTTCGTATTACTCAGGAGTATTAATATTCTTATGCTATATTAACATAACAGGTATCATGCCATTGTGACAAAATGACATTACACCCGACAGCAGAATTCCGACTCGAGGTCTGTCTAATTAAATTCAATGTCGCTTCACTGCCTTATTTATGAAATCTCGCAAGTGACGAGGCTCTCGGAAGATACCTGACTACATCTGATTTTCTCCTTCAGATATGAACGTTTCCCTGGCGTACGCACCGAGTGTGATATTCGAGTCGCCGTGGTTACCACAGCCTGACTATCGCAATGGGACTGGAGGATTTAAGGTTGCCTACTGTATGGAGGACATGGCTGGCATATCACTGCGATGCTCACAACGATCCGATTTCACATGCAACTCCAGCAATTACGACTATATTCGTTGTAAGTTATGCCGTGCTATAAATGCGCACAGGTAAATAATGATATAAACTATGCAAGGACTCGGAGAGGTCTTGGTCTAGTTAATTATGGCTTTCAAAGTTAATGAACAGACACATGTAATACTGTAATGTACAAGCATGCTAAGATTTATTTTCATATATTGTACTGTTCTATATCAGGATCTGTAACCGTCGATCCCATTTCACCCGACAAAACAGATACCCGTACTTCTATATGTGAAAGGATTCTGTGATTCGAAATAATTACTGTTTTGCTAATTAGTTGATTTGAGCCCGTTTGGGTGGTCAGAGACACGTATAATACGACAGCTGGCAATGTGGGAGAAGTTTAAGTACCTATTTATATAAATGTCTCAAATCTTGTAGGTTTTGGTCATTGAACCCTCATAACTATCCGCCAATAGTGTTTTTTAAAATATTTTTCAGACGCAAATCGTGATTTATCCAGCTGGTATGACTGGGCCGGTAAGTTTACATGAATCTCTATGCAATTATGAATATGTGTATCCGTTCAGTCCTCTCTCAAACCTGTCAAAGCAATGTCGAAAGGCAACTTAGCTTTCTGGGTTCTCTAAGAGGAACTTATCGTTCATATATGTACAGTCCTTGCCTTTCTTGCACATGTAACATTGTCTCTAGATTGCGGATATAAAGATATTTTACTTTCAGTTGTGAGCACGCATGAGGGTCCCGACATGATATCGATACCAACGACACCCGAGGGGATGAACATTGCATCTTGCTTTGCTCCAGGTAAGGAATTTACAGTATAGTACAGTATAGGCCCGTTTAGAGGTAAACATTTAAATTTATCCTCATATATATTTTAATAGTGCACGATTAAATTTTTATTTAGATGAGATTAGTCGACCACTTGTTTCAGATGTATTTTAGCGGTAAAAATACCTGAAATCCCCCCGTGAGTAAAACCTTGGGAAGCCAAAGTCATACCTCAAGCTCGTTCGTCTGTATTCCAGTATTCGATTCTTCTAATAGCTAAAATATGAAATTTATCATACATGATTTTGCTTCACATATGACCGGCTAGAGATGCTGTTCCCATGATTATTTTGCTTTATTTATGTACGGCTAGAGGATTTGCTCCCCTGATTTTTAAGGCTTTCATATGTCCGATTGAAGGATCTGTTCCCCTGGGGCCGTATTCACGAACGTCACTTAAGTTACGGGCCTCTTCGTCATTTGCGGGGACGTTAAGAGCGATTTGCGAGAATGTTACGTGTGCACTAAGTGATATTCACAAAACCACACTTAAATGCCTCTTAAAATTACGAACCACTTAAAGTTACGGGCCTCTTTAAATCTGACGGTGGTGGGTAAATATATTAATATATTCCTATTATGGAACCTGAGAATAGCCTTCGTTACCACTAAAATGTTATCAAACCACTTCACCATGTCCTTTGTGTGAGAAAGACTCAGGTCACGCATGAAAATTGGTTTGCGTTCTATTTTCTTTATTCTTTTGTGATTGTGGGAAGAATTTGGTATGGTGGCCAATATCCGCCATTTACTGTTGTCGTGTTGTGCTTCCGTGGTGGTGAGATGTCGTGTCGACATGCCGTCATATCGCATTGTCGTACGTTTGTGTTGTCATGTCGTCATGTCGGAATTAATTTGTGTTGTCTTGCTGCCATACTATCGAATTTCCGGGTCACTATGATTCCACGCCGGTGTGCACTTGCCGTGTTATTGTGTAGCCCTTTCCCATGTCGTCGTGTTGAGAAGCTTCTTTCAAAGATCAGGCGCATGGATATATCTGAGCATATTTGTTGGAATGTAACACGGCAATACCCCATTGCGACATCATTGTGACAAGACACGGCAACACAGCTGTACAACAACACGACAAAACGGCATGTCGACAAGACAACACAACCCAAGACATTGGGCATAGCAGCATGCTCGTGGAAACCTTCCTTCATCTCCTGTTGTACTTCAGCTCTTCGTGGGAAGCGAATGATGTCGGTGGCATGCCTGCACAAGGCACTCGACACACTTGCGACTATTCGCGACACAGAGGGTTGGCTGATACCATAGTTGGAGTTGGAAATTGCCCGTTGCATAATAGCGCAGCGTACACAGCACTTGCACACTAGCTGGTATTGCCTGGGATCTTCTGGTGGGGTGTGTTATTTCACCATTAATCAGATCGATGATTTCCATAATCAAATTTCGTGAAATCCTATACCGTTGGATTAATTCAGAATCTCTATATATATCTAAAGGGGTTGTCCTATCCCTAAAGACCCTATCACGACGGAAATTTCGGCCGTTCAACATCCCTTGCAGTAGCAGAAATGCCATGTCGAAACCCGTCTAACTAGTAATGTCATCCCCTCTTACCGCTAGAAGAGGTTTAAGGGAGCTCTAGAGCTCCCGTAACATAAGATACGATTTAAGAGGATGTTACGTGTTCTGTTAAGTTAAGAGCCGTTCGTGAATACCACCACTTTCGCAAAGTTGACTCTACGTGCGGCTTAAGTGTCTCTTAGGCCTTAAGAGCGCTTCGTGAATAAGGCCCCTGATTGTTAAGGTTTTGCCTATGTCCAGCTGGATGAGCTGCTCCCCTGATTCTTGAGGACATATCCAGAGTGCTTATAAAGCTGCGCAAAATAGCAAATATTGTCTTCCTTCAGGGTTGTCCGGAGTATGACTTCTCCTACGTTCACAGACGAAAATAATCGATTTATTCAAGTTTCCTGCAATTTTTTCACACCAACAAGCCTCAGCTACTTGATTGACTTGGATCTAATAATATTGTTTTAACTTTGTTTCCACGTTTTTTCGTGTCTTTTATCGGAATTTAATACGTCTAGGAGATTACGGTTCGATTTACTCCAACCTTAAAATATGGTTTTTGATAGATGTAAAACTCTTTTCAATGTGATTACGGTAGCTATTCCGTAGTTTAAAGCCACAAACTATCATTGTTTCGCCCACTATTCATTTTCATTACCCGTTTGGGTAGTGGGCTGAGCAATTTCTCACACTATGTATTTAGATCAAGGTATACAAAACAATGTAGAAATATCAAAGATGGTTGCCATGATGTGACAATGACGTCATCATGTCTGAAGCCATTTTCGTCTATTTTTGGGACCGATTTTCCGGTTTGTTTCGATATTTTTCCTAAAAAAAAATAATTGATATGGCAGCGAATTATGGGTTTTGGCAAAATAAATTACTTCTTTTCTATTTTTGACAAGGAAAATACGAAAAATGGACCGAAAAAACTGAATACACGACTTTCCGAGAACACCTCGTGACCGCCATGATTATGAAATGTTCAATGATACTTTGCACCTGGAATTATTCAAATATTCTCAAAATGGCACCAATAAGATTCTTTGAAAAGTTAAAAAGCTACAACTCTATTTCTCCCCTCATTCCGGACCGCGGTGAAAAGTTTGGTAGTGGGGTCAAATTGCTCCTTCCCCAGGCAGGATTGGATTTATAGATGCGAAAATTCTTAACCCGATGACCCAATTCATATTACAGAACTAACACCAAATTACAAAAGAAAAAAGAACAAAAAACAAAAAACATTCAAAGTATACATAAATATAGGCTAGTTTCATGCAAGAGAGAAGCGGTAGGCAGTTTTCAGTGATGCCGACAAGACATCATGATGTTTCAAAAATATAAAATCCGCTTCGCTGATTAGTATTCTTAATCCATATGATTCTCGTTGTAAAGTAGTTATTTACAGAATGATGTATCTCAATCAGGATTTGTTTGTGGTATTTTCATATGAACACCACGGGTGGGGATGTTGAAGTACATGGGTTCTTACAACCTCTAGTCCCGGATTGAACAGAATTAGACACAAGTTACTAAACGTAAGCTCATAGCTCTTACCCTCTACGCTTGTATTTCCTATCACCAGGCCGTATAAGTATCGCCAAATTTGAGAAACCTTGAGTGGAGGCGCTTGGTAGTTCAGCTCGGTTTTGCAAGTTTCTACAATATGTGACGTTGATTAAAATCGCCACATTTTACACAGGATCTAGCAAATGCTACTAAGTGAGATTTATATATGTTATATACAGGTTTCACTTGAATATTACTGTCCCGAAAGAGATAGTTTACGATGACGAAATTGCAATTATCTCTCTTGTCGTAAATTGGACGAGAGAGAAAGCACGCTTCATTTTTATCGAGATGCATGTCTAATATGATGTGTCGTTAAGTCTATCAGTAGTTTCCTTCAAATTCAGTGAATGTGATCATATATCATTCTGGGTGCCATTTATATAACGTTTATAATTCGTTTGGTGAGAGCAAGGTATGTTTATGTTCTATTTCCGCACTAGACCGGAGCGAACAGCAATATCTCGTTTGGCTGCTTCTCGGAATGACTGACATACATCACTATGTAAATTACAAGTTTACAGCGAAAATTATATGTATGAAGAATAATAATCAGCGATGTGGATTTGATATATTTGGAACATCATGTCTTGTCGGCATCATTGAAAACTGTTTTGACAGCTTCATTTTGCAGGAAACTAGCCTATGTTTATGTTTACTACGGTTGCTTCCCCTTGAATATGGTGATAATGCTGTTATTTGAATATGGTCTTTGGAAGCTCGGTAAAGTTAGCAACCAGTTCATTATTCACTTTCAACCGTGGATTCGCGCGAATAGGCGGCCGTGGATTCGCGAATCCACGGCCGCCTATTCGCGCGAATCCACGGCTGAAAGTGAATAATGAACTGGTTGCTAACTTTACCGAGCTGTCTTTGGATTATGAACGCGGAAACTATATAATGGACGACGGCTGAATATTGATCGACGGACTAGACGCTTGTATTTTAGGTTCCAGCGCCAGATTGACTCTCCTGATGAAATAGTGCAACTTTATTTGTGTCGTACTACAATGCTGATGTTCTGCAAGAAATGCAACACTTGATTGGCATCCACTCTAACCAACTGACTATAATTATGAATGCTGATCTGTTCTTTATCTTTTACTACAGATGTTCGGCAACATATACAGGACTTGTTGTATGAG
>JAVTVY010017420.1:0-61345 GCA_036873755.1 Hanleya hanleyi | reverse complement strand
CTAGTTCGAAACCTTGCAAATGACCTACGACGGTCTCTATCTTTGATAACATCAATATAAATCTCCCGACTAAAACGAGATTTGAATTCCATATATGTTCTAAGTTTATGACTGCCAGGCAACCGATTACACGATGGTCCATTAACAATTCTTTTTTCCCAGTTCTGTTCAAAAGCGGACATATACATCTTTTGTACTTTGCCTGAGGAAGCTGATTGTTTTGCCACATCACCGATACTGTTATAGGGACCGATAATTTTGGGGATACTATTTAATACATTTGAGTACCAGGATGATGGATTATTCTTGCAGTAGTCCAGAGCCACGTTTAGAAGAGAGTTATCAAGAGCAGTATTTAGATGGCCCAGATAGTTAACTGTTTGACTGGCTATAGATTCTATCAGTGGGTATCTCCCCAGTTCACCATAGACTGCATCGGTGGTAGTGGTACGGTTAACCCCAAGAACATGTTTACAGGCCTTTAAATGCAATTTTTCACAGTGTCTAGTGAGCTTGTGTATATCAGCATTGGGATCCAAATCTATATTGGCAGCCCAGATCTCACAGCCGTACAATATAATAGGCTTAATCATGTGATCAAACAAGTGAACAAATAATTTCACATCCAAGGTTTGACAGTTTGTGTTTTTGCATAGCTTGAAGAACCCTTTGATAGCCCTGTTGTATAAATCTTCTTGTGCGAGGGTGAAAGAACCAGTTACACTGAATTGTATTCCTAAATATTTATAGCGTTTGACATTATCTATGTGTTTTTCCCAATGGTGAACTGATCATTATATACCTTACCGCCTTTGTTAAAAACTATCACCTTGGTTTTGTTAACATTTACATCAATACACCAACAATCACAATAATGGTCTAGAATGTCTAAGGCTTGCTGTAAACCTTCCTTAGTTTTAGAGAGTAATACCATGTCATCTGCATATAAAAGGCAAGGTATTGCTATGCCATTTAGGTATGGTGGGGTATCTATATTGCATTTCAGTAAAGATGGGAGGTCATTTATGTACAGTTTAAATAAATTGGGGCTCAGTGTATCCCCCTGTCTAACTCCTACATTGGACACAAATGACTCTGTTAATCCACTGGATGTTTTGACACATATGGTATTCTTACTGTACATATCCTTAATGATATCATAGAATCGACCTCCTATTCCTGCTTGTCGTAGTTTCAAAAGAATCCCTGGATGTACAACACTATCAAAATCTTTAGACAGATCTACGAAACAAGCGAATAATTTACCTCCTTTAGGGGAGGTGTACTTGTCAATTAAGGTTCTCAATACAAACATGTAGTCAGAGGTGCGATGTCCCTTACAAAAACCAATTTGGGACTCATCTATTAATAGCATTCTCCACGAAGTAGCTATCTAGTCTATTGTTAAGCACTCTATTGAACAGCTTCCCCAGGCAACTACTGATACAAATACCCCTGTAATTATGTGGGTCTGCTGAATCACCCGCCTTAAAAATTGGAGTTATAATACCATTAGACCACATTTCAGGATAGGAACTAGATGACAGAACCATGTTAAATAATTTACGTATACAAGGTAACAGTGTGGCTAGACCATGTTTAATTAACTCATTAGGTATTCCATCAGGGCCACTAGATTTATTACTTTTTAGACAATCTACTGCATCCTCTATTTCCTTATCAGTAATTAGGTAATCAAGTTTATTAAAATTTGGAACATTTTCTTCTTTAAGTAAGGAATTGATATACGCCAGACGTTTATTGTATTTATGATCAGCTGTATTTAGAGTATTGAAGTAATCTTTCCATAGAGATGGTTCTATGTTTTCTGATTTATCCATATTATTTGCTTCATCAAATTATTTGCTTCAAGCTCGGACTCGAGGTAAACTCATTTGCGTACACTTCGCCATCCATAAGATCTTACAGCGTATAGATGCAGGCCCGTAGCCAGGGGGGTTATTTTGGGTTCGGGGAAACCCCCCTTTCGGAAATATTATATATTTTTCTCATATAAATGCCCTTTTCAAACTGAAGCGAACCCCCTATTTGCCCCTTTTCCCATACAGCGAACCCCCTGATGTGCCCTTTTGGAGTTGTGGCGAACCACCCCTCAGTAAATCCTGGCTACGGCCCTGAGATGACCCAGATGGTTACAGGTTGGATGTAAACTAACTCCGGAAACAGGCAAGTATGCCCACTGTACTCGTATACCGGCATAAACAGGTCCAGGCAAATCTCTGTTAAAATTTGATTTGACTGGGTTAGCGCAGATGTGCGAAACGATGAAAAAAAGTGTTTTTTTTCTTTTAAGGTTCTAACCGTTACTTTACACACGTGTACTTGATTTCAAATTTTAGCGATTTTAAGAAAGAAAGTCCGTGGATATAGAATCCCATTTTTTTGGTCATGAAAGAGTGAATCTCATTGTGAGAGAACGTCGAGGAAGCAACCTGTAACCATCTGGGTCATCTATACGCGGTAAGACTTATGGATGGCGAAGTGTACGCAAATGGTCGAGGAAGCTCGCACTTGTGGTCCAAGGGAGGCAAGTACATCCAAATTTGATTAATTCTGACACGATTATTTACCCTTGTGATTATGTATTTAAAGGACAACAGATGGCGCTACGCTACTCACTTCCGGAATATGTCACTGTGACCCAAGATGGCGTCTGGGACGGAGGGAGTTTCGTGAGGACCAACATGTTTCAGTTTCTTACGGCGTAAATAGTTCAACAAATAATCTAGAACAACCGTAAAAGTACTACCTAAATATACTGTCGATGAAAACTAAGTCAATATGTCGGAGGAAAAAGATGGACTGAGTTTGACGGATGACGAAGACGATGACTTCGATGAGAATGGACTGGCCGAATTCCAGGGCACCTTGTTGAAATGGACAAACTATATTCATGGTTGGCAGGACAGATTTATTGTCCTTCAGGATGGAACTCTTAGTTACTACAAATCGGAAACTGACACAGCATTTGGGTGCAGAGGAGCTATCAGCCTCAATAAGGCTAATATCGTGGTGAGAAAATAAAACCCAACCTGATGACTCAGAGTCAGACAGGTTGGGGAGAATACCTTGATCGAGGTATTATACCTTGATTGGGGTATTATACCTTGATCGAGGTATTAGCCTATACCTCGATTGGGGTATAGGGCTATGTCAACTTCAGTTTTTATATATTTATGGAAAATGTGGACATTCACACATATGCCGGACTGCATGAATCTTTCAACAGCATCCATTGCTTCATCATTCCATGATTTTCAGGGCAACGTATTGCTTCGTTTTATGCGACTAATCATTCAAATTAGCCACTTCAATATTTCAAAAATGAAACATGGCTTCAAATGACATATTCGGTGAAATTTATTCTGTAAATGAAAATAGCATGGGGTGGCATACTTCCATATCAAGGTCATGCGCAAATTGCAGGATTTGAGAGGCAATGCCTAGTTAATAAATCAAGTTTTTAACTGACAGATACATAATCTAAACTGCTAGCATGTGCACATAAAAAACAGACCTCTGCTCTGGTTATTATGACACTGCCATGTGTATGCTAGTCCAATACAATGGGTGACTGACAGCCTTTCTTTTATTATTTGGATGTTCGATTGGGCTGTACAGTCCCATTGATAACGAAGTCAAGTGCAGGTGCGGAAATCTTCCTCCAGAACGACCATTGAAAAATAGGAGATTTTGAGAAAATAAAGAACTGACAAGCACACTCACCAGTATAAATGAATTGATCGTGTTTCAAGGCACAAAATAACACCACCCACACAACTGAGCCACTCTATGTAAAGTTCCACGGAGACAACAAACTTTCACATTTTCCAGAGCACCGAAAATCCGTCCAAAAATGGCGTCTATGTCTTCACACTAAAGCATTATGGGAAGTAATAACATGATCCCTCGTGTCACATGGTGTACACAAACGCACGTGTACAGAAAGGGACCTTTCAAAAATCCCCAAAAAGCGAGCACAAATCTTGTGCGTCAGTCAGATAATTTGAGAAGACCCCGTATCTCAGAGTATCACATGATTCGTTCACACGTGTCGGTGTGTGCCTACGTCACTTCCCTTCATGTGCCAAAGTGGAGGCCGCCAAATTTTTTACGCTGATCGGACAAGATTTATCTGCCTATGGCTTAATGAGAGATCAATAGATGCCTGGAATGTGCCATTTTGTGGATCTAAGCTGCACGGATACATTCAAACTGGTCAGTAATCATGTCAATTAATTATTGCGTCACAATTTGACAATTTCCGAGGTCCGAAGCCCTGCCCTTTGAAACAAGATGGCAGCCTATGTGACTGTGATACGGACATGGTAGACATCAACATATTAAAGGAGGACGTATTCCAGTCACATTATATTGGACTATGTGTATGCATGCTAGGAGATTGTGCATTGCATCAGACAATTTAATCTAATTTATTCATCAGTCAGTGCATCTACATTCATGCAACATGGATATGACTTTGAGATGGAAGTATGCCATCACATGCCATTTTCATTTACATAATAAATTTCACCGAATATGTCATTTGAAGCCATGTTTCATTTTTGAAATATTAGAGTGGCTAATTTGATTGATTAGTCGCATAAAACGAAACAATAAGTTGCTGTGAAAATCGTGGAACAATGAAGCCATAGATGTTGTTGAAAGATCCATACAGTCCAGGGTATGTGTGGATGTCCATATTTTCCATAAATTGACAAAAACTGAAGTTGACATAGCCCTATACCCCAATCGAGGTATAGGCCTATACCTCGATCGAGGTATAATACCCCGATAAAGGCATAATATCTCGATCGAGGTATTTTCCCCAACCTGTCAGAATCATACATGATGGAGATGCGGGTTCGCAGATGCTGGGGTTCACAGTCATGGCTGTACTTTGATGGGGTTTTGTGGATACATCGCCTATATAGGAAGTGTATCCACATTTTCGCGAGACGTAAAATCGGCTATTTTTTTCTCAAAAATGTGGATACACCTTATATATAAGTGGTGTATCCACATCTTATTAGCAATGTAAACTATAGAACTAAATACTCGATTCTGACTTAAAAACTTAAATTTGAGAACTGTTTAGGTTGAATATTTTGACCGGGTGAAGTGCCGCCACAACATTTTTTGTTCAACTTCTCGCCCGACATTCCAGGGCTAAATCAAAATCAGAAATACTTGCATGTGCATCATGAATTCTTCTGAACTCGACTAATTATAATTTAGAGATTTTAAGAATACATAGTTGTTTTTCTCTTCGTATTGATGGGAAAGAGATACTATATGTCCCAAGACCATTCAAAACCATCAAAATTTTACATTAACTGCATATGAAGACTGAGGAAGTTTGATTGGCTGAAGTCTGCGTAATAGCCCCGCCCACCTATTATTCAACCAATCAGAAAATTGGACTCTACAAGTCTTCAACATGGCTGACAAAAGCAACAACATGCTCCACAAAATAATAGCATCTCTTTCCCATCCATCTCAACTTCCCACTCATAAACTCGGTCCAACATGTCCAACAATACAATTATTTGAATGATAAGTTTCTAGTAGTTCAGTCTAACAGATCGTAGGTACCTCCTGCTGTTTTATTGTCAACATATCGACGCCGAAAACTCGGAGTTTTTCTAGATTCATCTCAAGGAATCCGAAGTTGTGAGAACCTTTCATAATCGTACGTCTTTGATAACGATGAATTATAAAATATAGCAGTCATTACAATGTTAATAAAATGTGGATACATCGCCATTATAGTGTATGTATCCACATTTTGGGAAAAACTAGTTTTTAGTGATTTTCAAAATGTGGATACACATGGTGTGTTTGTATCCACAAAAACCCGCCAAATTACAGTTATGCCGAATAATTAACGGGACTTTCACCCGAAAATCTGATTAATCAAGTTTTCCCACCCCTTGTCATTTTTCTGGAGATTCATTCCCAATGGTTTGGAGGAAGGCCAGCCGCCACATGCCAATCTAGAGATGAGGAATATATTGGAAAAAGAAATATGGAAAAAAAAAATATATTTAGATTTATTTTGTATGTTATTTTAGTAAAGATGACTCAATCGAGCTTAAGTATTAGAACCAAAAATGCAGCTTCAAATTGATCTACAAGTGTCAAGCAATAGTTCTGGACCATTATTTCCCCCATGTAATACCTAGAGGTGAAAAATAAAACAAATCTTTTTCAGTATTAATTTTTCATTTCATATTCCTGTATTTCTCAGGTGGACTTTATATTTGGCTAATATCACTCCAGTTGTATTGGATGACACATGTAGATCAATTTGACACACTGATTCCAACTCAGAAATAGATTTCAGCAATCGCGGCACCCTCCCCGTAAGAAGGGGGGGGGGGGGGGACAAGGACTACTTTGGCCTCCTAATAATTGTGACTGAAGTGCTTTGTAATAGGTCAAAAATTAGTAGAGAAGTGTCTGAAATCTCCAAATTTTCCAGTGGAGTACCCCGACTCTGCTCATCGCTCAGTGTCGGTATAATGTGACTGAGTGGGGTGTCATGTCTGCCTATGGCATGATATTTGAGTGGGACAGCACTATAAAAATGGCAGCATTAGATTCGCTCTGTTACAAGTAGGTACCTCCGCCCCTCATGCCATGTAGGTGAATGTATGGAAGGTCAAATATCCAAGTAATCAGAAACTCTCCATTATCAAACAGACAACCTAAGTTTTCTAAATTCTAACACAAAACTGGAGGGATCAAAAATACTATGGTTTTCAATTCAAGAAAACCTAGGTTATCTACCAGACAACCTAAAAAAAGATTCTCTTTTGGAAACGTCCTGAAAACTTAAGTCCTCAATCAATAACTCAGATTTTGAATTCACGGTTGTCGTAAAGTGAACCTCAACTCTTAACTTTGATTTTCGATATCCGGGTACCCTGGGTGTCATGTCATTTCCCTACATGTTGACTGATCAAAACGTCAGACAGAACCACACAATCAACATGTATGCAACAAACGGATAATTGAGATTCGTTCCTGTTGCTTCAATGCATTTTGCTGAGAAGCAACAGGAACTTGATAATGTGATGTCTAGCACTGTAATACCACTT
Source organism: Hanleya hanleyi (assembly GCA_036873755.1). NCBI lineage: Eukaryota > Metazoa > Mollusca > Polyplacophora > Lepidopleurida > Hanleyidae > Hanleya > Hanleya hanleyi. Next base: position 54,221 of record JAVTVY010017420.1, on the reverse strand, counting down.
GTCTTTATTGCTCCATGTAAGCGTCCTGTCTGTGTCTTGTGCGCTGTCCTCAGTCAGGGTGGGAAATAGGAAAACAATTTTTAGTTGCCCGTGAGCAAGCACGGGCAACCAGCACATCCAAATGCATGGCTATTCGAGCAGAATTTGGTTGCCCAAAAGAAAATTTGGTTGCCCCGGGCAACCGGGCAAAGGGCTATTTCGCACCCTGTGCATAGGGTGGATGGAGGGTGTCTGGTTCCATGCTGCTTCAAAGATTTCTTCTTTAAAGTAGCAGGAACGCAACTTGGCTGGGTGGTGCTTTAGTTGGTTCATCGCGAGATAGCTGAAATATTGTTGAAAGCGACGTTAAATTCTATTCACTCACTCACTCATTATTAAATGTAGACATCCTGTGTGGCTGATCCTAGTTTGAACAAGTATTCAATTATCATAAGACTGGGTATAGATATACTCAAAACTACTGTAAACAGTTAGCCCTATATAGGCTGCAGGCTGAATGGGGAAATAATCTATTTGTAATTCAGCTTTCCGGTCAAGCTGACTGGCCACATGAGATCATAGGTTAATGTTGATCACACCAGCAAAGCACATTAGTCCTATGTTGACCTGTATTAAACTACTAATACTTGAGTTACATGTACATGTATACATAAACAAACACACACATGCTGTATCTGGGTCAACAGCAATTAATACTGGCGGTCAATGTTAGATCTCTCTTAATTATCACCCTGGGCAGTTTGATTCTGTAAAATAAATTTTGCCACTTGGTTCTGTCTGCAATTTTGGTTGGTCATAGGAAAAGGGTGCAAAACCAAGGATATCGGGATATCGAAAGTAGTCGAGTTTCCCTTTATGACGGTCATAAATTCGAAAACCTACAGTGTCCAAAATAAAAGAGAAACTCCAGTTCAAAGAGAAACTAGGGTTGTCTGGTAGATAACCTAGGTTTTCGGCCGTTAACTTAAATGCTATCAGTTTGAAAACCTAGGTTCTCAGTTTGATAAGTTGAGTTAATATCAACAGACACCTGTGATTTTCGGTGAACATTGTTAACTAGAAACTTGATTTAAGGAAAGAGAAACTTGGGGTTGTCTGGTAATTAACCCAGGTTTTCGACCATTAACTGTTATGCTGCTAACTTGTTTAGCATTTGTGCATCTAAAAGTGTTCATTTTTCTAAATTTACTCCGTTTTTTTTTTAAATTATTGTACTTTCTCCTCCCATTTTTTTCTGCTGATTGATAAAATATAAAAATAAAAAGCTCCATTCAAAGATTGTGAACTTCGCTTACAAAATATCATATATCTTGTTGGGTTTTTAACATAATTTTAATAAAAATAATAATTTCAAAACTTGTATCATCACGACTACTGCAGGCCCACATGGTGGGCCCGCAGCACACTACACTGCGGCCACTACGCGTGGCCCCCATCAGCGAGACAGTTAACTTGAGTCCTCAAGTCAAAAACCATGATTTTCTCTTCGATAACTTACATGTAAGTTATCTGCTAGAAAACTTGGCTTTTCGGTTCAATAACTTGAAGTTTCTGATTATTTGGACATTTGAGTGTAGATTTGAGTGTTTCAATCAGATAGCGGGAAATTTAGTTGATAGTGATAACAGTTTTTAGGAAACTGCTATATTTCCATTACAAGTTATAATTCTCAATTTATGTGAATGTTGTTTTGCCCATGAATGCATATACATGTATAGTTAACATCACAGTTTTTCTCCGAATGACTATTTGGGATCCTACTGCTTAAAAACTTTCAGTTTAGTTTCAAAACAAGGTAGGTACACATGTAATAATTATGGGTTGCTCAGGCCTGTCAGAGGCTTATAAGGTCTACTTGTACCAGGAATGCACAAGCTGGTTATTCATGGATGAAGTTATTCCCTACATGTAATTATATTAATTATTGTACAGCGACATTTTTAATCGGATCATGATACAGTTGAGGGTTTTACAGTTAGTCATGCCGCATGTTAATCCAGGTTAAGTGCAGTTGTAGTATGCTATACTATGTACATCATACATAAGTGTTGGTTACATAAAACCAAGGCAGTTTTGTACACCCTTGATAATTTGTCTTCTGTAGCAATAAATATTCAACATAGCAATAATAATATATTCATGAAAGGGTATGTCCTGAGGAATTCACTTATATAATTTACATAACTCATGCTCCTACCGTGTAGAAAACATTCAAAATTTAAAAAAATAAAATGAAAACAATAGCATCCATTTTTCAATTGAAATTTTGTGAAAACTGTTTAATATATTTCAAATTTGATCGTATACCTTGATCAAAGACAATTAGAACTAGTAAATGGCGTCTCACTTTTTGAAATTTCTACCTAGTTTTATTTTTAAAGCATTTTAACTAAAATGAATTGACAAAATTTGATTATCTTATAACTTTCTACATTAAAAGTTGAATAATTAAAAACTATGCCGAACTTATAAAAAATGAGATGCAGTTTACTAGTTCTAGTTGTCTTTGGTCAAGGTATACAATCAAATCTGAGATATGTTAAACAGTTTTCACAAAATTGCCATTGGAAAATAGAGGCTATTGTTTTCAGTTCATTGTTTTTAAATTTTGAATATTTTCTATGCGGTAGTAGCAAAAGTTATGCAAATTACATAAGTGCGTTCCTCAGGATATACACTTTCATAAAATATATACATTGTTATTGTTATCTTGTATATTTAATGCTACAGACATGACAGAAGACAAATTATGAGGGGTGTATAAAACTGTCTCAGGTGGGTTACGTGTACTTAATATCATTGCCACACCCCAAACCCCTAATATTTGCCACTGCCCTAAGATTCATTTTATTTAACAATTTCGTTCGTTTTAGTCGCATGTGCAGACAAACATGGGTATAGTCCCATTTCACACATGTCAGACTCATATTGAATTGTCCATTTGAACTACTTTCAGCTGATTTGGAAAATCCTCGTCTAAATCTGTAAACAAATTGTGTCCGGCATCAACTAGTTGTCGTTCTTTTCATCCTCTGTCCATTATTCCCACAGATTAGCTTCACATAAACTAGAATGAGAGTAACTCCGAAAATGGACGTCATTGTGAAATAATATTCTATATTCTGGATGTGATTATTAAAAAAAAGAAACCATCTTCAGAAATACATGCATTCATGATAATGGCATAATCACAACTGAAATATAGAATATTATATTACAATGACGCCCCGTGGGGCTTCTGAGGATTGACCTGGGATGTCATTGTGCACACCCCAGGTCATGGTAAGAATAGGCCTCAGCTTGTCGTAAGAGGCGACTAACTGAGGCACCCGTGGGGTTCCTGGCCATGCTGGCTGTGAAAAGGAATAGGACCCAATGTTGTGATATGACTGAAATATAGTTGAAAGTGACGTTAAAAATCATATCCACTTACTCACTCACTTGATTACTTCCATTTTCGGAGTTACTTTCATCCTTGTCTTGTCATCTTCTATTTGTTTCAACTTATCATTCCGAGCCAATTCTTAAATAAGTTATTCATGCAATTGTGTTTTCTACACCAAATTATAGTGTCGGTTTTGACAGGGTTCTAGTTTATCAAGGTTCAAGATACTTTACATTTACGTATTGAGACCACAGATAGATAGTGTCTGTGTTTAGAAATTGGTCGGTTAACCCAGGTCTCGCTATTCACAGGTTTTATTGTACAGTAACTGTATTCTGTGTATTGTTTCATTGACAGCCTCACCAGTTTGATGAGTGTAGGTTTGATGTGAGTGTCAATGACTGTGTCTGGTACCTACGAGCTGCAAATGAAGATGAGAGACAACAGTGGATGTCGAGAGTGGAGCTACATAGGGTAAGTGAATAGCATTGTAAGTTAAGTGATTGTCAGTATTCAAGTAAGTTTTTGACAATGATTGACTAAGTGAGCATCAATGATTGAGTGTCAATTGTGGTTAAGGATTTTTCAGACAATTTGAAAATATAATGTCAGTTTTTTTATATTTCGACAAGAGGTAGAAACAAACCTTCAACATACAAAATAAAAGATAAAATCCAGGGGTCACCAGGGCTTAATTTTGCATAATCTACGAATTCACATGATGTACTGTAATGTTTTAACCCTACTCTAATGTATGGGATTAGATAGGAATTCTATGAAAAATGCCTCTATTTTGATTGAAAAAGCTAATATTTTCTAACAAGTTAAAATGTCATTTTCTAAAAAAATGCCTCAATAGTTTTCTGGAAAAGTGCTGAATTCGAAAATCTAATAAAAATGAGGGGTCGCCAGGCTTCTCCTCAAGACAGTAAGATGCCAACACAGAAAACTGTGGTCATGAGGCCAATTTACCCTGATTTCGCTAAGTCAGTTTGCCAGCGTTACTTCATTGACGCAGTATTGCCTCAAATTCGGAAAACACATCATCCAATTAAAAAATCCTTTCACAGCGATAGCTGGTCTCTTAGAACCTTGTATTTTCCTTTTCCATTAAATTTCCTTTAAATTTCGCTATTTTGATAGACGCTCAGAAACATGCGCAGTAGACGTAAACTTGAATTTTTGTGAGAGAATCTGACTTGAACTTAAGCGATGTTGAAGTGATCTTCATAGGGTGAATGAATTTCAATGACTGTTGTTGTTAATGTTTAAGTGACTGTCAATGACTTAGACTAAGTGTTTTAGTGACTAAGTGGTTCTGGGTGGTTAAGGGCTGTTGAAGTGAAAATTCTCTGGAGAATTATTTTACTCATTTTGCGCCCAAATCACAGCTTGTCCGCCAAAAGCCCAAATTTGAGACTTGCAGATTTGTTTCTATATTGACTTGGGAATGTATCATCATGTTGTAGTTGTACATTTGTGGAGAGTATAGTGGTTTCACAGTTTCATTTTCTACTCCCGAATTAGAGGCTGATGAACAGGCTGAACTAGAAATTTGTAATGTGTGTGATGGGCATTTAGTTTATACACGAGGCAATTTTATGGATAATGACTTCTTGAGGCCTTGTTAAATTGATTACATGCTTAGGTTTGCTGACCCAATTTCACCCGCTTAGCTTCATCCATGTTAACACACACAAAAATTAAGAAGATGCAAAAAACTAAATTTGTGGAAAAAAAACTTTAAAAAAAAAATTGCCGATAATCGTTTGATTGATTTTATAGCCTATATATCTGGTCCACCGTCGATACTTGGTCCACCGTCGAGAACAATTTAGGAATTGTATTGTGGAATTGTTGTGTTTGTTGTTAACGACAATCAATCACTCGATTTGCCCTGATGCCATGACACAGTGATTTTGTTGTGAGGGTTTACATTACACATTTGTGTTTTCTTTTATCAAGCTTGACATCTCTGAAAAAAGAATCTATTGTAGTCTAACTGACCAGTTGTAAAGATCTAACAAATGAGCCAGGTACGAGGTTTAAAACAAGTTTAAAAAGTTTAAATTGCAAAAGTAAATAATTAAATGAATTGAAGGCATATGAATATAATGCCCTTTTCCATTGGGTAATACAGTGGTCGAATTTAGTATGGGTCCGCTGGCCCGTGACCAGTAAAATTCCCGTCGGACCAGTTTACTTGGCCAAGCAGTGGTCCGACTGGCAAGTGCAGATTTCGAACCTGTCGGCACAAAAATACTCATTTTCGAACATTTTGGTCTGCATGTAGGCTATACAAGTTATAATGCAATCGATAAAATACTTGCGAACAAAGCTGTGGTCTCGTCGATTATGGCGCAAATTCGAAATGGTTTTAGCGATTACTTTTGGCGCATGTTTAAAGCCGCCCAATGTAATCCATAATCACATGTTGACAGTTCAACAGAAATGCCGTTGCCGTTGAGTCGCCCGGAAAAAAAAAGCCAAACTAACTGATGGGGAAAAATTACTTCACAATCGTGAATATGATCAAGAGCGAAGACAGCGCGAGTTCCAAAATTCGTGGACGGTCGGGTGGACATGGTTAACATACGATGACAGCAGCAAGTCGATGAAGTGTGATTGGTGTCTTCAGTTCGCCTCCACAGATTCTGAACGGAAATCAGCATTTATCTTATTTATCTTCATTAAATTTTGGAGGACCAGTTAACTTTGAGGAGGACCAGTTATGTCTGAACTTCACTGGTCCCATTGTCCAGCAGCACTTGGCAGTTAATTTTGACCACTGTAATACTCAAGTTTTCCGCAGTAACCAATTGTGCAGAGCACGCAGCTGCTTTCGTTGTGATATCGGGAGAACATTTAGGCCTGTATTCACAGAAATTCCCAAACAAAAGTTTCTGTTGACCGTTGTTGCGTTTACCGCTTTACTGCTTTGGGTCTTTAGCCACCTTGGGATAAGAAACAAGGAATTAACTTAACACAGCCTTATTGCTCAATGCAGAGCAGGCTTTTTGTTGGAAATTTCATTAGAAGCTAATGTGCATCAGTTTTGAAGAAAATATCTCCAACGAACATGACAAAATAGTATTTATTCTCAATTTTCTCTCATCTTATTTTGATGCAATTCGTTCTGGTTCTATTATAGCAGGCGGACTCGGGATATGGGAGTGAGAACAATCTACGACGTCATGGCTCCATGATGTCTCTCACCTCAGCCACAAGTCTCTCTACAGCCTCCGCCTCATCATTCAAGGTCAGTACACCATTACTATGATGATCAATGCAGATCCTTCCACTGTTACTACTAGCCCCGCAGCCTGGGGTGTCATTGTGCGCACCCCAGGTCATGGTAAGAGCCCACTGTTAGCATGGGGGTCAATTGTTGAAAGCGACGTTAAAAAAAAAGAAAATAAAGAAATCAATGTAGGTCAGTCCAGTGTTATCATGGTGATCAATTTAGGTCAGTCCAGTTTTACCATGATGATCAGTGCGGGTCAGTCTGCTGTTATCATGATGATCAGTGTGGGTCAGTCCATTGTTACCATGATGATCAGCGTGGGTCAGTCCGCTCAGTCCATTGTTACCATGATGATCAGCGTGGGTCAGTCCGCTGTTACCATGATGATCAGTGCGGGTCAGTCTGCCGTTAACATGATGATCAGTGTGAGTCAGTCTACTGTTACCATGATGATCAGTGTGGGTCAGTCTACTGTTACCATGATGATCAGTGTGGGTCAGTCTACTGTTACCATGATGATCAGTGTGGGTCAGTCTGTTGTTACCATGATGATCAGTGTGAGTCAGTCCACTGTTACCATGATGATCAGTGTGGGTCAGTCCATTGTTACCATGATGATCAGTGTGGGTCAGTCCACTGTTACCATGATGATCAGTGTGGGTCAGTCTGCTGTTACCATGATGATCAGTGTGGGTCAGTCCATTGTTACCATGATGATCAGTGTGGGTCAGTCCACTGTTACCATGATGATCAGTGTGGGTCAGTCCACTGTTACCATAATGATCAGTGTGGGTCAGTCCGCTGTTACCATGATCAGTGTGGGTCAGTCCCCTGTTACCATGATGATCAGTATGGGTCAGTCTACTGTTACCATGATGATCAGTATGGGTCAGTCCAGTTTTACCATGATCAGTATGGGTCAGTCTACTGTTACCATGATGATCAGTGTGGGTCAGTCTACTGTTACCATGATGATCAGTATGGGTCAGTCTACTGTTACCATGATTATCAGTGTGGGTCAGTCTACTGTTACCGTGATGATCATTGTGGGTCAGTCTACTGTTACCATGATGATCAGTATGGGTCAGTCCAGTTTTACCATGATGATCAGTATGGGTCAGTCTACTGTTACCATGATGATCAGTGTGGGTCATTCTGCTGTTACCATGATGATCAGTGTGGGTCAGTCTACTGTTACCATGATGATCAGTGTGGGCCAGTCTACTGTTACCATGATGATCAGTGTGGGTCAGTCTACTGTTACCATGATGATCAGGGTCGGTCAGTCTACTGTTACCATGATGATCAGGGTGGGTCAGTCTACTGTTACCATGATGATCAGGGTGGTCAGTCTACTGTTACCATGATGATCAGGGTGGGTCAGTCTACTGTTACCATGATGATCAGTATGGGTCAGTCTACTGTTACCATGATGATCAGGGTGGGTCAGTCTACTGTTACCATGATGATCAGGGTGGGTCAGTGTACTGTTACCATGATGATCAGGGTGGGTCAGTCTACTGTTACCATGATGATCAGGGTGGGTCAGTCTACTGTTACCATGATGATCAGGGTGGGTCAGTCTACTGTTACCATGATGATAAGGTGGGTCAGTCTACTGTTACCATGATGATCAGGTTGGGGCAGTCTACTGTTACCATGATGATCAGTGTGGGTCAGTCCACTGTTACCATGATGATCAATGTGGGTCAGTCCAGTTTTACCATGATGATCAGTATGGGTCAGTCTGCTGTTACCATGATGATCAGTGTGGGTCAGTCTATTGTTACCATTATGATCAGTGTGGGTCAGTCCGCTGTTACCATGATCAGGGTGGGTCAGTCCGCTGTTACCATGATGATCAGTATGGGTCAGTCCAGTTTTACCATGATGATCAGTATGGGTCAGTCTACTGTTACCATGATCATCAGTGTGGGTCAGTCTACTGTTACCATGATGATCAGTATGGGTCAGTGTACTGTTACCATGATGATCAGTGTGGGTCAGTCTGCTGTTACCATGATCAGGGTGGGTCAGTCTACTGTTCCCTTGATGATCAGTATGGGTCAGTCTACTGTTACCATGATGATCAGGGTGGGTCAGTCTACTGTTACCATGATGATCAGGGTGGGTCAGTGTACTGTTACCATGATGATCAGGGTGGGTCAGTCTACTGTTACCATGATGATCAGGGTGGGTCAGTCTACTGTTACCATGATGATCAGGGTGGGTCAGTCTACTGTTACCATGATGATCAGGGTGGGTCAGTCTACTGTTACCATGATGATCAGGGTGGGTCAGTCTACTGTTACCATGATGATCAGTGTGGGTCGGTCCATTGTTACCATGATGATCAGTGTGGTCCAGTCCATTATTACCATGCTGATCAGTGTGGGTCAATCCACTGTTACCATGATGATCAGTGTGGGTCAGTCTACTGTTACCATGATGATCAGTGTGGGTCAGTCTACTGTTACCATGATGATCAGGGTGGGTCAGTCTACTGTTACCATGGTGATCAGGGTGGGTCAGTCTACTGTTACCATGATGATCAGGGTGGGTCAGTCTACTGTTACCATGATGATCAGTGTGGGTCAGTCTACTGTTACCATGATGATTCTTTCTTATTTTCTCCGAGGGTAGAAAGGACGTGGGCTGCGAGAGAAACTGGCTGAGATGGAGACGTTCCGTGATATCCTGTGTAGACAGGTGGACACGTTACAGAGTTACTTTGACACCTGTGCCTCTGCTGTCGTCCATGGCACCGTTCATGATCGTAAGTACTGTCAATGATTGTAGATATGAATGTTCTTCCTTGTGACCTATTTAAATTTTGACATTGAAAGTAGCAAATACTGACTAAAAATTGTCGATGGCAAAGTAACCATGCTATACACTGGAATACCTGGATCCCATTCTCTCAGCCAGCTGAGGGGGTGGGGGTTGGGGGAGTATTCCACAAAGAGCATGACCACTGTAATGAGAGGCTGTGGGTTCTAATCCCTCTTGTGACTTAAGTATCTCATCTTTAAAAGTTCTGTGACACATAAATCTCACCTGAGGTGACTCAACAATTCTGTAGTCTATGACCATGGTGGCAGTAGAACCAAACAGATGTTATCACATTGAAAGCGTAAGGACTTAATATTGCTTGATGACAGTCCGATTGATATGGTGTATTTCTAGTGGCGGACCAAGAGGATATGGATGACCTAGAGGACTTGGACAGCCAAACAGATACTCCGGCCAATGGACAGGCTCAAGGGACAGGACTGAAAGGCAAAGATTTAGGTAAGCATGTTTGATGTTGGACGCCCTACTCCTTCACTGTACTAGTCTCAACTTTCACTGTATTAGATCCAGTCAGTTTCGGGAGGACACTTTCTTTGTAAAGAACTAATACATGTGGATCATGGGCCAGACCTGTGCAACACTCGAACTAGCGCCCTCAGAGCCAAACTTTGAGGGCGCAGTGTCAAGTCTCGAATGGTATTTGTGCTGCATGGGCCAGTACCGTGCGAGACTCAAAAGTGAGACCTTAGTTCGAGTCTCACATGAGACTGGCCCATGCAGCACAAGTATTTGTGCTTTACCAAGAAAGTGTCATCCTAAAAGTTGGATATAAATGTTACCTACTTTATAATAAACTGGCATCAGTATGGACTGTGTTAGTATGGAATAACATTATTTCAAATCTTTCCATCTAACTGAACGCGACTAAAAACAGTTTACACAGTTGACAATAGACACCTTGTTGGTGTTCATTATCCAATGTTGAAGGTATTGCAAATGAACATTTCTGGTTTTAACTCTTGCGAGATGTCACGACCTCCTTGATCTGCCATGTAGGCAATGAACATTTCTGATCACGTGAACGCATGACCGTCAAGGGGCCTGCGACTTTTTATTAACCCCTCTGCATCATGGAATATCTGCCAGTTTGAAACTTTTGATTGGTTCATTCAAAATTTCAAAAATAAATCATGCCTTTTCATTGGCTGATGGGAAAGATTGGAAGAACATCGTGCCAGCCAATCACAGAGTTTCTGTAAAGGTACAGTCTTTTCAATGATTGGCTCTCAAGTTCACAGGGCAGGGATCAAAATTATTTGCTGCGGTCACTGATTGGTCCATACAACCAATGTTGTGTTTAATTTTAGCTTCACTTTTACAACAACATGGAAGTCATTCCATCGACTTTAAGGGAGAGGCGTTCACATTCAAAGCGACGACGGCGGGTATCCTGTCCACGCTGACGCACTGTATAGAACTGATGGCTCAGAGAGAGGATGCCTGGCGTAAACGACTCGAGAGGGTAAATATATGTAATGAACAGAGAGAGAAGATTAATCTGGGATCAATCCCCATCTTCGAGGCTATTCTGAGTGCATCTCTCTGAGTGCATCTCAGGCCCATTTTATAGCATTCACAAAGGGGGGGGGGGGGGACAAGATTAGGCCTCAACCAACCAAAAAGTGGGTATTTTGATTGAACTATATTATTGATTCTCTGTGCTGTACAGCTCGCCCTATTTTCTTCAATTAACTTCCAGCAACTTTTGTTGGTGCATTTCCCCAAGTTATCTTGTACAAGTACAGTTTATGTTTATTACTCATACCGGAATTGTTTGTATTACAGGAGGTGGAAAAAAGAAAGAAAGTCCAGGAGGTGTATAAGCTAACTGTAGCTGATAAATCCAAACCCATAGTGGTGGGTGGACCAGATTATGAGGTAAATATGACATTTGAAATCGCGAAAGAAACAGGGAGGTAGTCATGTCGGGTCCTGTTGGCTTTTCTTTCTGTAGAAGAGCCAAGCGAAATGTGTGAAAGTGAAGCCGTTGAAAAGTTCCTTTCCAGACCTGGCTACTAAGTAGGCAAACTCAGCCAGCCATTCCTGTATGTCCATTTGAAGGATGAGCAATGCCCAACCTGATGGTCCAGTACATCACCTGATGAACATGCTTAGTGGTTAAATTACCCCCCTCCCAAAACGTTTTAGTGCAGTATTAATTAGACAAGTCTGTAATGCAGAACGTTTACTTTTGTTTGACAGGAGGGACCACATTGTGCGATCAAGGAAGATGAATTCTTCGATGCTGTTGATGCAACGTTAGATAAACTAGAGAATGAAGAAGAGAGGGTTAGTACATATCTATTATATATCTATTGATATGTTATTTGACCATCTATGTTAAGGGTACCTCTTGCACACACTTTTACACACTCTCTAGAACTTGTCTTTATACAGTTAAAATTATGCCTCATAGCTGTGGTAATGTATGTCTTTCTTGAAAGCAAATTTCTTAAGGATTCCACATATATAAATTTGTTCTCTGTAAACATGGTAAACCTGTAGGTTGTGGAGGGATTTGGATTAAAAAAAAAATAATTTAAAATTTAATTTAAATTTTTTAAATGTTATTTTCAAAAAAGTATTAAAAGGATTTTAATCAATATTTTTTTTTTCTGGAATATGTGTCCGAAGAGTTAGTACTTAACTAAGAAATTTTTTTAAAAAAATTTCCTTGTCCCCTGTGGGCATATTTAAGCCTTTTTGGCAGCTCTATTTAGCTCCCAGTCAGATATGCATATTTGTTAAATGAAAGCGAGGCCGCCAATCTGTGACGTCACAGGCGCGAGAGCTCGCTAATGACAGGTAGCAATTTAGTATGAATTACATACTGGGAGAGATTTCTTTTAGTGGCATTTAGAAGTCGGGAAGTAGATAAGTAAACAAATTACTTATGGATAACAACTTCTAGTTTATTCGGGACGACGTTTTGATACAGGTATCGTTCTCAAGACAATGACATCAATAAATAAATAAGCAGTATATATTGATCCCCAGCGCGTACTGACCTACTATTAAATATTTCTCACCTAGTATAACACTATTGTTACCATACTGTTGACATTTACTCAAGGAACTGTATATATACTGCTTCTTCACAATTCGACTTGAGAATACTACCGCCTAATATATAGCAGTGTAAATTGACTCCAAAATGCCGTATTGTGCCGCCTACGGTTGTACAAACGAGCAGAAAAAAGATTGTGGGTTGAATTTTTTCTCGTTTCCAGTGGAGACCATCCGTCGGAAAAAATGGGTGCACTATTGCCGTCGTGAAGGTTTTGAGCCATCAAAATATAGCACATTGTGCTCTGCACATTTCTCAAAAGAGAAAGTTGGCCCAGGGCTTCGTGTTTAGAATTAGTGCGCGAGCTAAAAATAGCTTACGTCAAAATATTTAGGAGAGGGTATTTGAAATCAGGCGAGTGATTGCAATATAATACAATATAAAATATGACCGTTTATGTGAGCTGAATATCACTCTCGTGACATGAATTTACTAGACTGTTTGCGTGCAGGTGGGCTATCTGATAATGTCACCAACACCCGTTGTGCGAGAAATTGCCCCTCATCTGCGAAAATTCGGGAGCAGGACCGCTAGAAAGTCGCAATTTGTTCTTTCCTATCAATTACGCTAGCTGGACGGCATATTCCTACTGGAAATAATGTATTGAACACAGATTTCCCAGAAGTAAAAACAAAATGAACTAAATATTTTTGGTAGATAATATATAACGTCGTACTTTCAAACTGACCTGAACGAAAGAGAAAACTTCAAAATTGGCATATGTCTCAGTGTTGAAATTTCACCAGCTAGGCCTGGACTAACAAATTATTTCGATCATTGTTTAAATATTCATTCATTCTGTGCATAGGGGCCTATGTATAACGTCCGGCATAGATAATAAATAACATACCAGTATGTGTTTACAAGTCGACATTGTTCCGTGTGGGACGGTTCATCTGTTTTGGTATGGGTTCAAACTGATACGGCAGAACGTCAAGATGTCCATTTATGTCGTCTGTATATAGATCATCATCACTGGCATATTCCTCCATGGTTTCGAATCGTTTTCGATTAATTAGGCCTCTGTTAATTAATCTTTAGCTTCTCATGACCTTGGGAGGAAATTATGATGATGCTGAATGCTGTAATTATTAATTATTAATTATTTGGCTGCATTAAGACATTGCAATAAAAAAGAAGTTATGTATGCGGTAAACTTCGAGCACCAATGGAAAGTTTATGTCAACTTTGATATGTCAAAGACAACTATTTCCCTAATTTCTGCAATTAGAACTGCAAAAAGCTTTCTTGTTGACTAAATCATGGGAAATTTAAACGGCACCTGTGATATTATATCATAGAATTTATATTCCAAGTACCACCCTTTTTAAAGAAGGAAAATTTGAGGGGAGTTAACCAGTATCCCAACAAAATTTAGTTATATTTATCAATAGTCTCCCCTTGTAAAATTACTGCTTCCAATAAATTAGAATCAACCACCAGAGTGCAGTCCCATTTGAATTATCAATTACTGAAATGTCTGCATACAAAAACATCAGCTTGTGAACAGAAGTCCAAGAAAAGAAGCCAACAATATTATTTACCATCGAAACGAACTGAAAAAAACAGTCCAATTCCGTTTCGTAACAGGTCCGACTTTTGCATGCACCGGACTGCCGCACAAGACTTGACGCGCAACCGGAAGTAACTTGTCGCGGGAAATGTTGACAGAGAACACCAACAACAATGGCCAAAGATCGGCTTGAATTAAATTTTCAATGGATTATTTCTTGGATTGTCCATTCCTTCAGATAGATCTAGTCTTCAAAAAGGTATTTACGAAAATTGATCGCATTTTATCGTTTTTGTTGCAACCTGTCGTCGGAAAAATTCACTTGCCGGCGGCAGGTAGGCATGCGTTATTTCGACCGCTGACTTTTTCTGCACATTTTTTTTTTTTTGCAGCAAAAAATGCCAAATAATTAAAACAATGCGTAATTATTGTTACGACAAAAAACATGCGGGCGGGTCATGAGAAGCTAAAGATTAATTAACAGAGGCCTTATACAGCGATATACGCGATGGAGTAATCGCAAATCCACAGCTTAATGTATAGCGCTGACAGCTGCCCACAGGAGACGGTCGCCTGTCTGACGTCACAAGGTCACGTGACGCCTAAGCTCATTAACGGGTTAACTGGTGGAAATTGAGCTACAGGTCTTTAATTAAAAAGGCTTAAATACGCCCACAGGGGACAAGGAAATTTTTTTTACAAAATTTCTTAATTAAGTACTAACTCTTCTGACACATATTCCAGAGAAAAAAAAATATTGATTAAAATCCTTTAACTTCATAACTTACCATCAGTTCCTGTAGAAGACAACTTCAACAGGAAATCTGTGTCTCAGTTTTATCAATTTTGGTCTAGTTCTCATTCTATTGATATTTAATGGAATGTTTCTTTACAAAATCAAGCAACTCACAGTTTTGAACTTTGAAGTCAAATTAAATGTCAACAGAATAAGAACTAGACCAAAATTGACAAAACTGAGACACAGATTTCCTGTTGGAGTTGTCTTCTACAGGAAATGAATATGTAAGTTATGATAAGTTGAATACTTTTTTGAAAATATATTTTAAATTATTTTTTTTTTAAATCCAAATACCTTCACAACCCTACAGGTTTACAGAGAACAAACTTATATATATGGATTTGAGGGATGTCTTATTTTATTTGCTGGAAATAAAATTGTTGGAGCCTGTCTCTTGAAGTAACTCTAAGAACATTGTTGGGTTCATGCAAATTGTATTATACTACTGCATCAGTTTGTGGGAAAAGATGGGATATTTGGTTTGTGCGAGAGAAAAATTAATAAATAAAAAAATGTCTCCCTTGTCATTAAATTTATTCAGCCTTTAATTCATAATTGTTATTATAATTATATTATATTTATATATCATGGTTTATTCAAACCAGATTCAACTTCAGTGAAAGCCATTCATAAATTTGATGATTATTATTTCTTCTTTCAGAGAAAGGCTGTGAAAAATAGTGAATTGCCTCCAGTAAAGATAGCATTGTCACCAAGCAATCCATACTATAATGAGGTTAGTCAAATTGATGGAAATAGCAAATCGATGGAATAACATTTTTGTCACCAAATAGCCCGTATTATAGATAATACAAATTACGAATAAATGCCCAAAATATCATTTCCAACCCCGATCACTTATGATATCGTATGTTTAGCATGCATATAACCAGGTCATTGTATTAAATGTAATGGGTCTTGTAACTCCATGATGTATCGAGAATAAACAGGGAGAAATTAACAGCCATCCCAATTCTGCCATCCCAGTTTCAGCCGAGAAATTTATTTTATCTCGAATCTGCCGTGATCACTTGGACATGACTCTTGCAGTGTAAGAATGTGACATTTAACAATTACCATTTCTGGATGTTTTTATGACATGGTTAACTTGAGGATGTCCGCTGGTGATAAATCAAAGTAATTAACTTTTGGCATAATGTGTGTTGTTGCATTCACAATTGTGTAACATGAGGAAAAACAAAGAAATAAATATAGGTTGGTGTGCATTTTTTAGCTGTAGGCAACGTTAAGTGGACTGACCCATGCTCAATTTGATAACCCACAAAACATAGGAAATAGCCCTAGTTTTGAAGCATATTCATGAAAAATTCATATAAATAGTATTTAACTTTTTCTTATATTCTAACTATTTGCAGATAATCACAATGTCTATCAAAATTTATAAAACTAGATGGATGTTGATGTGCAAAATTCTTGGCTAGAAGGCTTCTTAAGGAAATCCCTATATCTTAACCTAGGAAAGGGAGATAACCCAATAGGAAAAAAGCCAAAAACCACCTGCGAACATCCTTGAACAGAATGGGTCGTTATTAGACTTAAATTCAAACCTATCAGGGATAGTTGATCTTTTCTGGCTGAGTGTTGTTGTTGTTATTGTTAATTTGTGGTTTGTTCATGAATGTAGATTAACCAGGTGGTGAACAATCACATCAAGTACATGGATGAGAGAACAGACGAAGGAGAGGACACCTGGACACTGATTCACGAGGAGGGGGATCTCAAGGTCTTCAAACGGGAGATCGAAGAAAACGGCGTCGTTATTGACCCACTCAAGGCTGTTCATACTGTTAAGGTGGGTGTGGTCCTCATTGTCAGGATTATTGACATTACTTGTATTCCAAGTGGGTCTTAACAGATATTAGAGGCCTTGATGCTTATGTGGCGAATAAGGGGTCGCCGAGAGGTAGGCATGCACGCTGAAGCTGGCGAGTGGTCACGCCATCAAAAAACGGGCAATGGAAAAAAGCTTGGCTGACATACCAGCTGGGTCGCCATGGATAAATGTAAATGCCTCAGGATATCTTGCATGTTAAGTTTAGTTATTAAAAAAATACTCTTTGTAATCACCATAAAAAAACATATTATGCCTTTCTGGATGACTAACAGTTACTTTCGACGATATGTCTTGCACTTGATAGTGCATATATAGAGAGTAGCAGTTTATGGTAGGCTGTGCTGGAGGAAGGAGACCAGTTAATGATAAATTACAATTACCTTACTGATAGAACATAATATAATAGTCTATTGTAGTCCATCATCATCCATCTGCCCATCATCATCCATCCATCTGTCCATCATCATCTATCAATCATCATCCATCTGTCCATCATCATCTATCTGCCCATCATCATCCATCCATCTGTCCATCATCATCTATCCATCATCATCCATCTGTCCTTCATCATCCATCTGTCCATCATCCATCCATCTTTCCATCATCATCCATCTGTCCTTCATCCATCTGTCCATCATCAACCAGCCTTCATCATCTGTCCATCATCATTCATCTGCCCATCATCATCCATCCATCTGTCCATCATCTATCCATCATCCATCTGTCCATCATTATTCATCGCCCATCATCATCCATCCATCTGTCCATCATCTATCCATCATCCATCTGTCCATCATCCATCTGTCCTTCATCCATCTGGCCATCATCATCCATCCATCTGTCCATCATCATCCATCCATCTGTCCATCATCATCCATCTGTCCATCATCAACCATCTGTCCATCATCATCCATCATCCATCTGTCCTTCATCGTCCATCATCATCCATCCATCTGTCCATCATCCATCCATCCATCTGTCCATCATCATCCATCTGTCCATCATCAACCATCTGTCCATCATCATCCATCCATCCATCTGTCCATCATCAACCATCTGTCCATCATCATCCATCATCCATCTGTCCTTCATCGTCCATCATCATCCATCCATCTGTCCATCATCCATCCATCTGTCCATCATCATCCATCTGTCTGTCCATCATCATCATCCATCCATCTGTCCTGGCTGGGCTGATCAGTGTTCAGGACAATACGAACTGTGGACACTCGGGTTCTGGTACATGTAGGCACCGTCGTGATATGACTGAAAAAATGTTGAAAACGATGTTAAATCCTACTTAATCACTCACTCCATCATCATCCATCCATCATCATGTTCATCATCATCCATCCATCGGTCCATCATCCATCCATCTGTCCATCATCCATCCATCTGTCCGTCATCTATCCATCTGTCCATCATCAGCCATCCATCTGTCCATCATCCTTGTTAACCGGCATGTCTCTTGGAGAGGTATAGCCATACTTCCCAAAATTTATTCCACTTATAAAGATGAACCAGTAGCCTACTGAAAATGACCGACTTCGACCTAACTCTTCTTGGTGAAATAAGTGCATTCCCAGTGTTGTTAACCCAATATAGGGTTGTCACGGTAATGATGAAATCAATGAATGTTGAAGTCCTGAATTGTGATAAAAAATTCTTGAATATATATATATATATATTTATATATTTTTTTAAATCATGGATTATCTTTTTGAGATCTGGCATAAGCCAGACGCTCTTTAGAATGCTGTAGGGAAATGGACAAAAGTGCAAACCGACTCACAGGATAGCCTTACGCTGCATGAAAGTAGTTCCACAGAGATGAGTTTTGGGGATCCTTAGTGGTTGAAAGGCTTTTGTATGTCTATATTTAGTCACTAATAGTCACTTGGCATATATTTGATCCCTTATCTGCATTAAATATTACTCTGTTAATTGTTTTCCCACAAAATATGAGATTAATACGCTCTAAAAGTATGGCAGACTGGTATCGTCACTTTACCAAAGCTTGGACTCTGCTGAGAAAATAATACAGTTTAGCTGGTTAGGTGTATATGTGAGAGATGCTCTACCATAGCAGCCAACCTGGCCACCATTGTCTCATTATCACCTTTGCAGGCCACTGTTTGCTTTTCTCACAAGAGCAAGCTGTAACATATCTTATAATCTTTTCCTATCTTGTACTCCACCAGTCAACCTGTGGGATATCCAGAAAGTGTAATACATGTCTTGTCTTATCCTAACTTGTGACCTAACCATCATCAACCTTGATGTCCAGCCCTTCTCACTCATAACACTAAATCAATCTCTATTTACCCCTAGGTATAATCTCTCTTATTTACCCCTAGGTACATGTATGTTCTGTACAAACTGACCTTAAAGGTTATACCAAATGACTCTATACTACTATGCATTAAAACATACCCAGTAGTGTTCCAAACAACAAATTAGTATTTTTTTCTCGAATAATGTCGTCGAAGTGGGTTTTAGGACACGAATAGCACACATGTGGGGGAAAACGTATTGGAGCCGTGACCTCTGGTGCATGACGTCACAACCTGATTACGATTGCGCCCTAAACGTCATAGTCTATGACGTCGGGTGTTGTTACGAAAGATTCACCCAACTGTGGGAGTTCTAGCGTGATGTCGCTGACATTTTGACGTCACAACAGGCATTTGAGCGAGATCGTAATCAGGTTGTGACGTCACAGGTCAAGCGGTCACAGCTTTCGCCGTTTTGAAAGGGGCATGAAATTGTCGCACTTTACTGCTGCTATTTCCAACCTTGGGCAGTTTGAAAACATACAAAAATGTAAAACAAGTCTATATAATCACCTCTACAACAATTTAGCACAAAAAAGTAGCAGATTTTGAGACCATTTTGTATAACCTTTAATCCCCTGTGGGTATTTAGGCCTAGACTTCATTCCACTGGCCCCTTTTTCCATCGAATTCTCAACAGGTCAGTTTGCAGTTTCAACGCAACAGCAACAATACCATGTTAAAGAAGGTATCATATTGCTTTCTTTATGCTGGTTAAATTAACATGGTGGTCATGGTGTTCATCTGGAATCCCGAACTGACGTATTGGAGGAATTATGTACTGTCTAATTGGACGGAAATTAATTGGGTAACACATGGTTAGCGTAACGTGTACAACTTCCCTCATTATAGGACTACCTTTCATTGTTCCCACAGATCAATTTCACATAAACTACGATAAAAGTAACTCCGAAAATGGAAGTCATTGTGATCCAATATTCTATATTTCGGCTTCCATTTTCGGAGTTACTTTTATCCTAGGACAGCCTTTCTTTGGTATGTTCAACTTCATTATGTCGGTACCTTTTAAGAAGGGCCGTTCGCGCCATAAATCCAAACGTTTAATAAATTTAAACGTTTAACTTGCACCAACCAATCAGATGTTATGAATTGACATTTGGAAGACCTTTCCTGTCCAAAAGCAAACATTTGCTGTTGTAACGTCCAATACTTTAGATGTTTCCTGTCAAAAGGCAAACGTTTCCAGTAGTAATATTCGAGACTTTTAAACATTTCCGGTTTAAGGGGAAATCGTTACCAGTTGTGACCGTCCAGTCAGATTCTTTCATTGCTGCCGCGTATGTTCAAACCTCAACATCAACACGTGTCCACTGGTAAAACGTTTCCGCTATGTAGTCTGTTTGAACCAATCAAAATAACCCTTACAAATATTCGCGCATATTGTATTCATGCCCACCGTGCATCATGTCCTGCGCAAATTGTCCCGGTGCCAAAGATATTCTCCAAAACCTTATTTGTAAGAACGGTTTTCATTGGTTAAAATACACTACATACCCGAAACGTTTGCCAGTGGAGATTTGCACGTGTTGGTGTAGATGTTGGAATACACGCGGCCCAAATAAAAAATCTGATTGGACGATCACAACCAGAAACGTTATCCTTTTAAATGGAATCCTTTAAAAGACCGAATTTTTCTTTTGACAGGAAACGTCTGAAGTCGCGAATTTACAACTGGAAACGTTTGCTTTTTAACAGGAAAATGTCAGTTCATAACATCTGATTGGTTGGTTCAAGTTTAAACGTTTAAACTTTTTAAAGCTTTACAATTTTTAAACGTTTAAGAAGTTAAAACGTTTAAAGGAATCGTTTATGGCGCGAACGGCCCTTCATATACCTTGTCACAGGATGTAACTTGTGATTGCGTTTTAGCCACATACATTCGTGCCTGGTGCCACCTGTGCCTAACTTGAAATTAAATATATAATTGTGCGTTTATTTCATTACAAACTTACCCCACAATAACCCAGCTACCAGATCTCATTAAAGCCCATAGGCTCTAGTTAAATATTGTATTGGAGAATTTACTCCATTCTGAAGTACATTGAAATTGATGGCACAATAGTATACGGTAATTCCCCTAATAATTCGATCACCGGAAATGCAGCAAAAATGGCTTATATTAGCAATATTCTCAATGGCACCAGCTACAAAGTGTCATATTTTGTCATTATATGACTTTTCTTCAACTTGAATGAAGAATGAAAATGTTACTTTTTCTCTGTGTTTGAATAACAGAGTTGAAAAGTTAACTTCCTGTGATTGAATTATTAGGGGAATTACCGTAGTGTTTAATTTGATATGTGAAGAGGGAAAACTTCATGAATATTTTATTTCTTGTTTGCTGTGACAGCCTATTAAATGACTGTTGTTTACCTATCATTTCCATGTCAAATTATAGAGTAAATGTATATCCAATGCTGCTGGCACATATGCAGCTGATGATATTGTTATTTGATCATTTATTATATCAACACTGCTGATATATTTCGATAGATTACTAGACATTCGATTAGTAGACATTCGAATTGAATTAAAATATTTACTTCATAACGATTTAGACAAAACTGATCTTTCAAACAATACATTATCAGAAAAAAAATCTACTCAAAAGTATTGATTACCCATTTCAAGGGCGGATCCAGCCAAAAATCATAGGGGGGGTCGACTATCACAGCCCAGCAAGCGAGGGTCCAGGGGCCGCCTAGGCCCCGGAAGCTCTGGGGTCCTAGATCGCCGGAGATGCGTTCTGAGCGTTTTCCCGGAAATAAAACTGATCATAATGTGTGCAGATTTATGGTTCTATTTTCACGATTTTCCCGCAATTATAAGCACGCATCGATATTGAAAAAATCGCACCTCATGCCTGCATCCATTTGACTTTCTAGTTATATTTAAAACATACAAAACGATGACATTTAGTTCATGGAAGGGAAACCAAGATGCCTACCGATACGGTTCATTCACAAAAAGATAAAACAAGGAAATCCTCATAGCCCAACAGGCGAGGGTCCAGGGGCCGCCTAGGCCCGGAAGCTCCGAATTTCTAGATTTCCGGAGATGCGTTCTAAGCATTTTCCAGGAAATAAATTTGAACATAATGTATGTAGATTTATGGTTCTATTTTCACGTTTGTTTCTCATTTATAAGCACGCATCGATATTGAAAAAATCATACTTCATGCCTGAATCCATTTGACTTTCTAGTTATATTTAACAGATAAAAAAACGATGACTTTTACATCATGGAACATTAGAACCAATATGATACCGATTCATTTACACAAAGCTAAAATAAGCGGTCCTCACAGCCTGACTTCTGACTTCAGCGTCACAGCCGGGCCACCTAGGGCCCGGGAGCTCCGGGGTTCCAGGTTGCGGGAGATGCGTTTTACGCGTTTTCCCGGAAATAAATCTGAACACAATGTAGGTAGATTTATTGTTCTATTTTCACATTTGTTTCGCATAAACACGCATCGATATTGAAGAATATGCCTGACACCATTTGACTTCGTGGTTTAACACAAACAAAACAGGCCTATAACACACCACTACACGTGGTGCGCTCGCGGCGATAATATCTGATTTTAGATACATATTGAAACTCCAACTTAAATAGTACACTCACAAACTACATGAATAGATGATGGTCTGTTTAATACACATAGATACTCTAATTACATAATCCACATTCATTTAATTTACATATCATTTCAAGACATTATTACTACGTGGAATCCCAGGGTTGGCTGATCCTTCAAAAAAAAAAAAAAAAATTAGGTTTCATGGGGGGGGGTCCGGACCCCCCTGACCCCCCCGTAGATCCGCCCTTGCATTTTATAGGCACAGACTATATATACATGTAGCTCTGCCGGACACTGACGAAATAACACGATAGTTCATTGGAATTCAAATTTGATGCGGTCGTTAGGCCTACATAAGGCCGTGCCAAGAAACAAATAACAGCCAGAAAAAAAGAACATAACGTGATATTGATAATCTATTCTTATTTATCATGCCTGAAAAGAAGGCACGTTTGCATACTTCTGCCGATGTTCAACTAAAAAGTAATCTCCCTTGGATTCCTAGAACTCTCCTTTGTGCAAACTTTAAAAAAAAATTCAAAGTGGGGAAATGATCTCGACTGCGATTGTCGGCAGATCGTAATTAATACAGCTCGTGATATTAGGGTGGCGAAAATGTCGCCTGGTGTAAATGTCTTGTGGGGATACTGCCGTGGGGGAAAATGTCGTTGGGGAAACTGTCGCTGGGGAAACTGTCATTGGGGGATAATGTCAGTACCCCACTCACCGGGGGTCTAATAATACCCCACCCACCAGTCAGATTTTTGGACCTGATTTGGGGCCATGCGCACATCGCCGGAAGTGACATCATATATAGTAAAATAGATGTTTGCCAAACATTTTGATTACTTTTCAAGTCTGCATAATACCGCTGTTGACCTAGTGTTAGAAAAAATTTATCTGGAGATTATTTTCCCTGTTTATCTGGACAGAGCATATGAAAAGTAGTTTGCTCATGTGCAAAACTGAAGGAGTTGTTCGGCCGGCTTCAAACTGAAGCGTGCGTACATGGGTTTCCCCCCTATACCTCATAGCAATGTAGTAAAGGTCAACTTCTGCTATTGGAGGCAGGGGTGATAAATGAGCTTGTGAAATGGAGCATGCGCTGTAGGGAGGATGGGTGCATATCAGAATTGAGGATGACCTTGACCTATTTTCCAAGGTGGAATGTTGTTAGCACAGTGTCTTGAAGAATTAAAACTTATGAATATAACCCAATTGAAGATGGCTGAATTTGACCTATTTTTGAATGCTGTTGTATTTGACAGGGTATAACGGGCCATGAAGTGTGTCACTATTTCTGGGATATTGGCTGCAGGATGGAATGGGAAGGTAAGCTATATATTTACACTTTACATGTACTAGGTTTCTGAAAACTATTCATTCGGGGAAATTAGAATTGGGTGATAAGTTTGTTCTTCTGTTTACTACAACTGACTTATTTGAAGTTAAATCGAACAGTTTGTGAACATTTAGCCTTCAAGTATCCTTGCTAAATAACCTCTAAAGTAATCGTAAAAGTACTTCAGCTTTCAGATTCCTATAATATACTTTTCTACCAAAATAAGTTTGCCTTATGTTTTTACCCCTCGGGCAGATTCTGCCCGAGCGGTATTGTCGTTGCCTCCGTCGTCTGTCCGTCTGTCCGTCCGTCCGTCTGTCCGTCCGTCTGTCCGTCCGTCCGTCTGTCCATCATATCCTTGTAAACACATTATCTCAAAAAGTCCTTCACTTACAACAATGAAACTTCATACAGTTGTTTAATACAGCCAGTACCAGAAGCCTGTTGAAAGTCGGTGCCATTGGATGTGTTTTTCAGGAGTTATGCCCCTTTATACATGTCTGTCTGTTTTTATCCTTGTAAACACATTATCTCAAAAAGTCCTTCACTCACAACAATGAAACTTCATACAGTTGTTTAATACAACCAGTATCAGAAGCCTATTGAAAGTCGGTGCCATTGGATGTGTTTTTCAGGAGTTATGCCCCTTTATACATGTCTGTTTCTATCCTTGTAAACACATTATCTCAAAAAGTCCTTCACTCGCAACAATGAAACTTCATACAGTTGTTTAATACAGCCAGTACCAGAAGCTTATTGAAAGTCGGTGTAATCGGATGTGTTTTTCAGGAGTTCTGCCCCTTTATACATGTCTGTTGGTCCATATCCTTGTAAACACATTATCTCAAAAAGTCCTTCACTCACAACAATGAAACTTCATACAGTTGTTTAATACAGCCAGTACCAGAAGCTATTGAAAGTCGGTGCCATTGGATGTGTGTTTCAGGAGTTATGCCCCTTTATACATGTCTGGCTGTTTTTATCCTTGTAAACACATTATCTCAAAAAGTCCTTCACTCACAACAATGAAACTTCATACAGTTGTTTAATACAACCAGTACCAGAAGCCTATTGAAAGTCGGTGCCATTGGATGTGTTTTCAGGAGTTATGCCCCTTTATACATGTCTGTTGGTTCATATCCTTGTAAACACATTATCTCAAAAAGTCCTTCACTCACAACAATGAAACTTCATACAGTTGTTTAATACAGCCAGTACCAGAAGCCTATTGAAAGTCGGTGTAATCGGATGTGTTTTTCAGGAGTTCTGGCCCTTTATACATGTCTGTTCTTTATACATGTCTGTTGGTCCATATCCTTGTAAACACATTATCTCAAAAAGTCCTTCACTCACAACAATGAAACTTCATACAGTTGTTTAATACAGCCAGTACCAGAAGCCTATTGAAAGTCGGTGCCATGGGATGTGTTTTTCAGGAGTTCACACAAACCTGTGTGGATTGCTGTGAATAGACAGTGTCATTCGACTTGGTCTGTTTTATCCTTGTAAACACATTATCTCAAAAACTCCTTCACTCACAACAATGAAACTTCATACAGTTGTTTAATACAACCAGTACCAGAAGCCTATTGAAAGTCGGTGCCATTGGATGTGTTTTTCAGGAGTTATGCCCCTTTATACATGTCTGGCTGTTTTTATCCTTGTAAACACATTATCTCAAAAAGTCCTTCACTCACAACAATGAAACTTCATGCAGTTGTTTAATACAGCCAGTACCAGAAGCCTATTGAAAGTCGGTGCCATGGGATGTGTTTTTCAGGAGTTCACACAAACCTGTGTGGATTGCTGTGAATAGACAGTAATCGTTCGACTACATCTACTATAGGTAATCACTGCTCTATTGCTATATTGTTTTGTCTGTCTATGATCTATATCATGCAGGTAAAATTATGCCAACCCCAAATATGTGAGTTGTTGGGGCAGAAACATTATTTCCACAATTGCTCTGGGCCCGACCCGAGGGGTCCCGATGGCGACAGCCACATGTTGAATGATTTTTTTGGCTATTCAAAGTTCAGTAATTTGAAAAGAAAAATACACTATTATTTGTTAAAAATTTTGACAAAAGGTAACGTGTTAGATAAACATGCATGGCTCACCTGCAGTCCTAACCAACTAATTCTGTCTTAACTGGGTATTTCTGGATGTCTCGTCTGAAAGCTCATTTTAAAAGCATAATTTTCCTACGAAGTAGGCTACCATCTGCAAATGGTCCGGTAGTCAGTCAGTCGGTGAGTCCATCCGAATCCTTTTGTCGGCAAAATAAGGGGAACCGTTGACTTTTTAGAGCTTTGATTTTATGCATGAAGGTTTATTAGGGGACTGTTACCAGCAAGTTCTGAGCTGACCTACTTTTGATGAAAATTTCTGGCGATTTTTGATAAAAAGCACTGGTGATACTGACTTGGGCCATGCCCATCGTAATATAGGCAGGATTTCAACTTGGGGCAGGGAGATTTCCAAGAGTTCAGTGCGCGTCGGAGTCCTAATGCCTACCCTATTTTGTAGGCCCTGTGACGTTAGTCACACTGCCATGTTTGGTATAAACAAATATCTTTTTATCACTTCCTTTAGCCAGCCTATAGGATTGACTATGAACATCTGTATTAGGCGAGAATAGAAACATTCTCCAATTTCGGAAGCCTGTTCGGGATCTTGGTACCTTAAAGATATTTGCATCCCCATAACACTTCGGGAAATTGCGGAATTCGGAAACGTTGTTGAATTCGGGAACATTCGGAAAAAAAGTTTAGAAATTCGACAACTTTGAGACCCAAATCCGCCCTCATTTCACATAAAATGCGATCGGCCATTCATCTTAGCGATCGGATATAATTTTATTTTACCAACAGGTGGCAGCACCTTTTCTATAACATTTCATCGCGACATTCAGAAATTCTACCTGGTGTTTTTTCTACAGGTGAGAAAAATTGTTTTTTGTCCTATGTCGCCCATGCTTTGAAAATCAAATAGGCATGTTTCTGAATTCGGGAACGTTGCCGAATTCGGCAATCTTTCTGTTTCTGAATTTGGCAACTGTTCCTAAATTTGACAATGTTTCCGAATCCCGAATTCCGTAATTTCTCGAAGTGATGTAGTACAGCCTATCTCAGTCTTTGTAATAACTGCACTGAGGTGGCCCAATGGTTAGAGCATCAGCCTCTTTATAAGCAGTAGGCTCAATCCCCGGCAGTGTCATACCAAACACATGAAAAATGGAACTTGCTTGCGCTCAGTATTAAGAGGATGGAACAAAGACTGGTTCACTCTGTTTCAGTATATAATGTGATTGAGCATGATGTACTTCAGTGGGAGAGCACAACAACTGACAGCATTAGGACTGCTGTGTCAAAAGTAGGTACCCAACCAGCTGGAAAATTGTGGAAAACAAAGTTTAAACCTTCTACCATGTGTCTACTCACTTTTCTTTGTGTCGTCAAACAGGGACGTTAGACAGCAGCGAGGTGATCGAGTGGCTGTCAGAAGATGCCAATGTCAATCATAATGTGATCAAGAGGGTGTGGCCAGCCTCACAGAGAGATGCCGTGTTCTGGTCACACATTCGACACGTGCCTAGTGATGATGACGAGGGACCTGACAGATGGATGGTCGTCAACTACTCCACAGATCATCCCGCTGTTCAGGTATGGTACCTCATACAGTCTCATCTCAACATTGAGCTTCCCGTGCATCAGTCTTTCTGCTATTTGCAGTGTTCCTATTCTGTTTCAACTTAAAATACTTCAATAGGACAGTCCCAAGATAGAACTCTTTAGCCATGAAAGGCATGAAAGGATGTCAGCGAGTGATTGAGTGAGTGAATATGATTTAACGTCGCTTTCAACACTATTTCAGTCATATCACGACGTTTGAGAAATAATCTCAGTGCTCATGTGACCTCGGGCCAAGGTTAGGCATAGGGTATTGCTTTAACATTGGCTATACTGCAAAAATCGGGAAATAAAATCTATTGTGACTTTCAAAATACTGAAAATCCAAATTAATTTGAGGATGTTGTTATCTGGAAGTTGAATAGGCATTTGCAAATAGAAGTCGTAGCCTGTAAAACTTTGTGAGTAAAATAATGCAACATTGCCTATGTTACTGTGTGTGGGTTGTTTTATTTTTTTTTATTTGACCATTTATATACCTGACAGTAAGTTCTTGTATTTCAAGATGAACGAGTAACATGCAAATATGATGTATTTCACTATTTCAGTAAATATGATTTATTTAACTATATACATGTACAGGGCAGTAAGTTTGTACGTATCAAGATGAACGTGGCCATGACATGTCAGACGGTTATCCACCCTCCACACGATGGTAACATCTGCAGAGACAACCTTCAGTGTAAAATCAGCTATACAGCAAACGGTAAGTGCCTTGTGGCGTGTCCATTTTCGTACTATATGACAATTTCACTACAAGACTAATCTTTATAAGGATCCCATTGTAGTATAAATTGTATTCCTACGAAGTAGGCTCTCATTTGCAAATTGTCCAGTAATGAGTGAGTCAGTCAGTAAGTCAGTTAGTCCATCCGAATCCTTTCGTCGGCAAAATAAGGAGAACCATTGACATTAGAACCTTGATTTTTGGTATGAATGTGCATTAGGGGACTGTTACCAGCAAGTTCTAAGCTGACCTACTTTTTTTGAAAATTTGACCTACGTAGGTGACCTATAACATTATGCTTGGACCCCCAATTCATCTTCCTCACCCTACTCCGTAGGTCCTGTGGCGTTGGTCACACTACTCATGTAGTTGTTTTGATTGCAAAAAATGGATTTGAAATTTGTGTAGCTTCCTTCAATGTAACGATGTGATAAAAGATGAGGTGGAGTAAATATGATAGGCAATTCATAGAAATAGTTAGGCTGAATAAACTATATATCTAGCTTCACAGGCACCACCGCCTCATTTTATTAGTGCCGCTTCAATTATTCCTACAAAGTGGGCTCTCATTTGCAAATTGTCCGGTAATGAGTGAGTCAGTCGGTCCATCCGAATCCTTTCTCTGGCAAAATAAGGAGAACCGTTGACATTAGAACCTTGATTTTTGGCATGAAGGTGCATTAGGGGAGTTACCAGCAAGTTCTGAGCTGACCTACTTTTGATGAAAATTTGACCTACTTAGGTGACCTAAAACATTACGCTTGGACCCCCAAGTCATCTTCCTCACCCTACTTCGTAGGTACTGTGACTTTTATTATCCACAGCAAAAAAACATGTTTAAAATGTGTTGTTTTTTCACTATTTTTTCCATTTTTACACATTTCTCTCTCGAACTTTTGCCAAAATAATGTCATTGAACATTGAGTTAATGTCTTGTTTCATTCGAAGGAAATAGTATCGTTGAAGGCGGACTGTTCAAGTTGATTTCATGCAAATTGTATTAAACTGATGCAACAGTTTGCCAAAAAAGACGGATATATATTTGGTCTGTTCGAAAGAAAAAAAAAGATTTAAAAAAAGAAGCCTCCCTACATCGTCATTTTAAAAATACGTGTGAAGCTTAGAGATTAATTGTATTCAGCCGTACCATGCTTACCTGTTAAGAATATATGTGTGTGTGTATTCTGAAACTATAGTAGCATGATACTTGAGCTCAGAATGGACACTTGTGATGCATCTTTTGCCACTAAAAACATTGGGGTAATATTAAAATTAAATCCTATCTGCTCCCCCATTTGGATATGTCGCTTGCAGGATCTAACCGGCTTGCAGTAACATGAGTGTCAACCAATCCCGAGAACTCTTCATAGTGCTTTGAAGGGAACATAATGGTGGGTGATTTTTGGTTGGCTCAGCTGAAATAGTCACTACGCTGACAGGGTATCTTCGGATGTTGCTGCCCTCCCACCAGGTTGGCACCATAATGCGGGGTAGAATTATGGACTGGTTTTGGCATAAACCTTGTGTTTAGGCGGATGCTTTGACCCTATTCCCCCTCCCCGACTGCAAGTAAAGTAGTTAAAATGCGACCATGATGTCATAAGACTATTAAATATTCATGAATTGGGTGCCCTGAACACAAAATTCAGTTGAAATCTGTAAGATCCTACATAGCGACATATACGATTGGGAAGCATTGATAGGATGTTAATTTATTAAGATTGGGGTAATATTTGTCACAATTTCAAGGCTGATTGTGTGATGCCTACTTTATTTTTTGTAGTAAATCCTGGCGGATGGGCACCAGCCTCAGTACTGCGACAAGTCTACAAGAGAGAATACCCCAAATTCGTGAAACGGTTCACGCAGTACGTTAAAGACAAGACTGTCGACCTACCCATTCTCTTCTAGACACCTATGTGTAGGTCAGTTCCCCTGGTGTGACATTTCAAAGTTTTATTGATGGCAGATGTATTTTTGTTGTTCCCAAAAAAGACCTGTGCAGTATTTTGTTAAATATATGTCAAACTTCAGTTGTTAAAATATACCTTTAGTTATTTCTTGTACTGTATTGACCGCCCTTTTGTACAGACTGCACGTGTATATACAGAGAGCATATTGGCATGATGGAACATTGATGGACAATACCGTACAACACGAGTGTATATGGGCAATACCGTACGACATGAGTGTATAAGGATAATACCGTACGACATAAGTGTATATGGATAATACTGTACGACATTAGTGTATATGGACAATACCATACGACATTAGTGTATATGGACAATACTGTATGACATTATTGTATATTTACTGCAAGGGTACCATAATAAGATCTATACTGTTTTGTAATATTATTATTATCCTGTAAGGTTGTCAGACCAAATACATGCACCATATGTTGTTTCTAGATCTCACTCATTTCCTTCCTAGGTTGACACCAGGAAGATTAACATTAACAATTAACATTATTACTTATTAGGGCTGTTCCATATATAAGCTTATCTCCCACGAAAGGTAAAGAAATGAAAAAAATATTTGGGTGTGTGGGAAGGGTAGAGAATTACTTCGCTGGGTGGCTTTGTTTGGAAATAAATCACTTCTCCGAGTGTCTCAAAATTTGCTTTTGTGGATGGTTGCATAAATTTCTGCAACCGTAAATAATTTGAGTTTAAAATTACCGAACAGCCGCATGGTGGTTGTCACATCAGGGACAACTGAGGAAGGGAGATAACTAGTGTTGCTGCTTGTAGTGTTATTTTCGTAGTTGGATGGTTTTTTGCCTTGCTGTATTCACTGTTTGTTTCAGGATTCGTAATTACAGTATAATATGTCATTGCTAGAATTACTCACGAAATATATGTACCATAATTCGACGTTTGTTAAAGGTATAAGGGACCCAACAGTTTCTCAGCCAATCTGATTGTATTTAACAAATGTTGCAGACTCGTACTTTACTCTTGCCTCGCAGAGATCTCTGGCAAGCTTCTGTCTGTTTCAAGCCTTTTTACTCTGAAACACGTCTGAGAGTGTCCGATTTTTTCCTTGGGTCACACACATTTGGCTACAGGTGGTGTGTCATGGGAAATGGAGAAAATAAAACATACGCAAATGTTTTTTTTCTGACTGGAGTTATAGGCCCTTGGTGTTACTCTCCTGTTCACGCCACAACTAAGCATGATGTGATCGCCATGTGTCTGTTGGCAATCTGGTACAATTATGCACGTAAAACAAATTGCTTCTCTTGATTGATACCCAGGCCTTTCAAATAAATATAGTAGATAGGTCAGAAAGGACACGTTAGAAAACAAACACTTTTATTGGTGGGCTCTGAAGTTATTATTCTGCTGTTATGGGTGAATGCAAGATATAACAAATTGAATATCTTGTTGGCGGGGGGATATAAAATTGCCATACCATGGGGTGGGGGTATATATTTGTTAATGGAACATCTCTTAACAAGATCAGAGCAAGTCCAGTCCCTATCATCTATATCCATTCATGGCCTGTAAGCCCATTTTTCTATGCTACATGTATCAAATGCATTGTTTCAGTGAAGTCTTAGTCTGAAAATCGCCCCCACCTTCTGAGATCTAAGATAATCAATCGGTTATCGTGCCTCCTCGCCACTGTGATAGATGTGCATACAGGAACGAAACCAATGAAAATTGACTTCCGCAAAGCACTCATGTATGCAAAAAAAAACCCCACAAAATCTTATGTCATGGTCCAAATTAATTTGGAGTTAAATGGATCACACACATTTAACTTTCCCTACGAAGTAGGCTCTCATTTGCAAATTGTCCAGTAATGAGTGAGTGAGTCAGTCCATCCGAATCCTTTCGTTGGCAAAATAAGGAGAACTGTTGATATTAGAACCTTGATTTGTGGGGAATTTGAGAAGTGGGGGATTAAGATTTCAACTTAGGGAGTGGGGGATTTCCAAGAGTTCAGTTCACGTCGGAGTCCTGATGCCTACCCTACTTCGTAGGTCCTGTGACATTAGTCACACTGTCATGTGAATTAAACTTGAGTCAGAATCAAGTTTTATTGCACACTTATGCCACTAGGGCTTCAGGCATAAAATGTACCAACATTTTCTCTGGTGAAAGCAGAGCGCGCAGCAAGATTAGCGTGTGGCTTGTCTGCATGATTGATGACTCGCAGGAGAGTGCAAATATTTAATGGCCTATTGGTCTGTACAACATGTACAAATAATTAGTGGCTTCTCTGTACAAATACTGGCTCTCCGGTGAGTACAACTACAATTGATGGCCTGTGCAAATAATTAAATAGCTTGTCTCAGTCTGTACAATTATTGATTCTCGTTCAAGTACGATTATTTAATGGCTTATCGGCCCGCACCAATGTATGGCTTATCTGTAGGCCTACATTTATTGGCTCACCAGCCTGTACAAATAATTAATGGCTTATCAGTACCAATAATTAATGGCTTATCTGCAGGTCTACAATTATTGGCTCACCAGCCTGCACAAATAATTAATGGCTTATCAGTACCAATAATTAATGGCTTATCTGTAGGTCTACAATTATTGGCTCACCAGCTGACTTACCTGTAGGCCTACAATTATTGGCTCACCAGCCTGTACAAATAATTAATGGCTTACATGTACAATCCATAGCTTACCCATACTGTGAATGGCTCATTGGCCTGGTTTACCTGTACAATTGACTGCTCATCATCTTGTTCAAACAAATAACGACTTACCTGTACAAAGTGAAATAGCAAGTAATTATATTATTAGTGTTTGTACAGATTTGTATGCTGAAGTATGGGATTCAGTATAATTCTTTTTGCACATATTCATGTTGTGTATTTTTCTGCTGTTCAGGTAGACACTTCTATGCATTGATTACTATTGCTTAAGCGTGTTGTTGGTAGTGTTCGTAACTTATATGCCATGTAGCTTGTTAATGACTGTAAGCTTACATGTTATCATTTCTTGTATTTGTATTAGTTTGAGCTGCTGATGCGCAGTCCAACGTTCTGGTATGCACAACATTTAACAGGTCAGAGAGAGCTACCTCTCTAAAATTGAGGTAGAAAAGGTCGTTTTTGCTTAATAACTTTCGACTTATCCATCATAACACTCCAAAATCTTCAGGCGAATTACCTTTTTTTTTTTTTGCATGTCGTAACAGTAGTTTTCCATTGAAAGTGTGCATAGGTTAATTATTGGTGGAGAACAAAACATGTCGTCTATTATTATGCGAATTACCTAGATGACAATTTGTTTTTTCAACACCATCTGATGTGGAAATATATATCCATGGTCAGGGCCTGAGCTAGACTTTTAGTTTGGGCACTCTTACATCATGTACATGGCACAGAGTATGATAAGTTATAGTGAAATAGGCCGCGATGTGGGACTGTCGAAAGCTACAGGATGCTGTGGGAGTATGTATTAAATGGTCAAAATACAGCCTGATAACTTAATATTTGCCAACAGTACTTGCATCAGTATAGGTCAGAATATAGGCCTGTTCAGAGAGGGAATTTGCTAAAAAAAAAAAAATTCCCCCCATTTTTCCTTCTTTTCCCCCCATTTGGGCACCCAAATTCATGGCGCCCAAACCCGTTATAATGGGTTAAAAAAACAGCCTGGATCGGGCTCTGATGGTTGCCTATGGTGGATGTCTCTTCATTCGACATATTCCTGAATTTCTTGGTCAAAAGTAACCTTTTTTACCTCCATTTTAGAGAGGTGGTTCTCTCTAACCCGTTGAAGTAGGGGCTGTGTTTTTTGCAATGGTATGCACAACAATTTAAGTAGGGGGCAGTTCCTGCTGTCCATCATAGAATAATGCCCGATATCAAAACATTTCACCCACCTCTCCTGTCTACTTCAATCTCAGAGAGAGTTACATTTCTACAGGAGTATGGTACAGAAAGTGTATATTTTATATTTTCTGGGCATCCATGATTTATTGCATCAATGTTCTGTGAAGAAACCTTTTATTATTATGCATGTAGAATATTCATGTGGGATATTCATGTCCGTCAAAACATCGGGAATTTGAGATTAGGAGATTAAGAATCAGTCTAATTATGCAGGAAATGGGGTCAAGTTATTAAAGACATGGAGTTCTTAATGTCTGGGAACTGAGAATGAGATCAGAGCAGCAAAAGGTATCAGGGCAATGGGAATTAGATCTAGTTTGGGAATGCAGAGGTCAAGGCACTGAGAATGAGGTCTGGTCATTGAGCATCAAATAGGGTCAGAACAGGGTATGAGCTACAGGTATTGAGGCCATTTCGTGATATACTAAAGGGTATATTGTCGATGAGGATGAGGTCCACTGGCTTTGACAGAAGAGACAGGGCACTGAGAATGACCTCAGGACAATGAGATGGGCAACAGATAGCCAAGCACAAGTGTAAGGGTAGGGAATGAGGCCTGGGAACGGAGGTCGACATGCCGGGGCAATGACATGAGAATGGCTGTTAGGTCAAGAGATTTAGGGAGAGAGACTGTTGCCTGGGCACAAGATGAGGTAATGATCAACTTGATCAAAATAATTTGATCATATTGAGAATAAATTTCATGTAAGCAGTTCTGTTAATTGATTCAGAGTGCCAAGAATTGGGGGGAAGAAGCTTGTTCAGGAACTTGTACAGTTATAATATGTTCAAACTTACTCATGATAACCTGTAAGATTACGTTATATGTTCAATACTATATGGACTCGTTTCAATTCAAATATTGTGAACATGTCATAAAATTTTCATATTTTGTTCTCGCTTGTAGTTGATTTAATTAGAGATTTTATGAAACAAATAATATAATAATTCCATTATAAATCTCTGATTTAATTCCACTCTCATTTGCCAATGGTTCTTCATCACTTGGTGTCGAACATGCAACGAATAGACTAGGTTGAAACTGTAAGACAAATGTTGTTTTTCAGTCATAGATGCCAAAATTGTCTGTAGTGATGAATAACATATACAATGTTGGAGCATCATTTGGCTAATAAGGGGGCATTTCGGAAGTGTGTAACAACCCCCCTTACCCCTCCCCTTCTAATGTACACTATAAATTTAACTTGTGCAAAATTGCAACTCCTGAACTTGCGTATGTCTCTGGCAAAGAGCCAGAGGTATGTTTATGGATTTTCGGTACCTCAAAGAGACACAATCTATCAGGTTTCTGCAAATTATAAATATATGGTGATTGGAATGAGTCCTGTTTACACAATATTCTCACACAATATATTGACAAGTTGAATATATTGACAAGTTGAATTGTTCACTTTCGTCGTAAGCTCCAAATGTCATGCCTTTTGGTAACCCACAGGCATGCCAAATAAGGACTTTAAATTTGAGTCCTGTGCCAATGGCAGTGGTGCAGGATTGCCCCACCATGGTATTTGGGACACTGAGAAGCACACGCTCCATCATTTGTAACAGCTGGACTCGGCGAGGGGGCAGATGATAGCGCCTGTGATGATGGTATAAGGTACTGCAGTCTGACACCCGTGCAGACAACTGACTAAATCATTCTTATTTCTTTAACGTTATATAAAAATATTCAACAACACCAGACTCCATGGTATTTGTATTTTTCTTGTACACGTATCCTATATCTAGTGGGTGATGTTCTTTAGGCTGACCCTGCCATATTATATCATTTCCAAAATGAGCTGTGATCGTTTTGTATGTTGAACTTTGTTTTTCAGTATTATTTCCAAGAAGTCTAGCTTGAACATTTCATCCTCGTTTTTCTTCATATAAGATGAGTGTGAAATTGATAACAATGTCCCAGTCATAATTCCAGTGTATGGAATAAAATGTTCTAAATGCTCAAGTAGGTCATACATGTCTGCATGATCGTCCAGTGAAACGATCAGAGATGGACAGAGGACTAGCTTGGAATAGTTTGATCTGGGAAATTGGAACGTCCAGAAGCAGCTAGGCCCCAAACCACTTGGTCTGCTTTGTGTATTCAGTCAAAAAACCATGTCTCATAAACATGTATGTTAAAGGTGAAATGTATTAAAAGGTTTTCATATTTTCCTTCTTATGCTCATTCATGGGTTAGTTGGTGTTGGAACTATCAACCTATTTACTTCTTTTGATTTTATTTGATGTATTTTATCTCCCAGTAGCTTCAGATAAGTGGTCCGAAGTTGGTATTTCAAGCCCGGCCGACTTCAGAAATGAAGTCCGCATTGCTTATCTGCCCTCGTTTGATGCTGGTTTGTGAAGTCAAGTCAGACCACCTGGCCGGACGTCAATAATTGTAACGTTCAGTCTTTGGGAGGCTGGTCACAATCAAGGAAAGATAAGCGATGCCGTTTTGCAATCGGAATTCATCTAGGCTTGGGGTACCAACTTATTAAAAGCTTCTTGGAGACAAACTACTTCAAGTTAAACCAAGCCAAGTAGGCAGATTGACATTTCTATCATTATTCAACCTACATGAACAATAAAGAGAAAAATCTAAAAACCTTTGCATTTCATCTTCATGTATATGTATAATATATCAATGTGTCACCCATGCCGGTTCATTTGTAAATGATTTTCGGTGATATATGGGTGACCAATCTTCTCGCAGCAAAGAAAATTCACTCGATCAGCATCTAGACACAATGAAGTTTTTCATTTGATTCCAGAATTTCCTGAAAAATTTCTTCACATTCAAAGAAAATCGACAATTGTTTGAGACTCAAAAGACATGGGGTTTGTAATCTTATTTGAATCCATACAGACTGGCCATCAGTAAAAAAAATTAAAAAAATTAATAATAATAATCAGGTTCCTGTTTGCTGCTGAATGAATTTCTCAAAATTTTGGAGTTATGAAAAAAATCGTGTCGAGATGCTATACAAGTACAGTTGTCATGGGGAAGAATTGTCACCTGAAATCATTTTTAAGTGAAATATGAGACCTATTTGTCGAACCCTTAAATTATGTGGCACTGTGGCCTTACATTGGTAAATCAGCTAGTCCCAGACAAAGTATATATGTAAGCATGTATCAAGGTTTCAAGTCGGCCGAAAAAGTAATACTTGTATTTATGCGAGGTCAGCCAATTTATTAACTGCTATGTACAAATATATATATGAAATGTTCTGTGGAGCGGTGTCCATTTTCCTGGTCCATACTTCATGCGAGGATAAGAAATGCTTAGTCTGGCAGCAGGGATTCATGGACAGATTCATCAGGCTGATAAATTTCTGGAAACTAATTATATTTAGTCAGATTAACTGATTTTTATCTAGAATTACTTGGAGAACCCAATATTTTTCCTCAAGTGTTAATTAAAACATTTTTACGCAGAATTAGTCAGGAAATTCAATATTCTTCTCAAATTTTTGGTCAAATCAGCATTTCAATCCCAAAACACCACCAAAAAAATTGTTATTTAGGACCAAAAAAAAACAAATTTTATATGAAAATGATCCTATTTTGATGCCTATAGGAATCCCTGCAATGACCCTAAAGCCGCATTGAAGATGTTAGCCAGAAGAATAGACCATCGTCCTACATCATTATAGCACTACACCAGGGGTTGAAGACCTTATGACAAGTCATTCCTATTTATATATAGTTTGAATCCATGTTTTGAAGTTTTGGGATCTTGAGAACATGTACTGAGAGTTGTTTAGTCACCAGCTTCATTTGCCTGGATTTACGTTTGCTGTCCCCTTCACGGGTGCTCATTTCTACAATAAAGACATATTTTGTAGACATGCTGTTTTCATCATGCTTTCTTTTATTATGCCCAGCCAGGAACCGAAGAACCAAATGTGTCCGGAACTTGGCATACATCAATGCTGGTCATACTATTAAAGTGTTCTGATGGTTCGATGTGTTCGGATGGCTAGACCTTAAAATGACTCGGTAGGTGGTGAGTTAAATACGGGCCCTCCAGCTTAGGGCAGCATGGTTTTCACCATGTTTGTCTGGCACTGGAGGTAGATTAAAGTACCAAACAGATTAGGCTCTCTGAGGATCCATTGTGATCAGTGTCTGTAGAGCCTAATTTGCAAAATTTGAAATTCAAATTTTTTTGTAGTGTTGGTTGGGTTTTTGTTGGGGTTTTGGGTCATCGTCGCCGTGTGACCAATAAGGTTAGGTGCGACGTTAAACTTCAAACAACCAACCAACCAACCAGTTAAATACGGATTTGAATGTAAAAGAAAAACTAAGTTATCATACACCACTGGAGAGACAAGAATTACGGATTGAACATTCATTTAATTTTACAAGTTTGATAACATCTATGTCGCCGTTTAATGATATCGAGGATGAAAATGTCATGCCTATTTCTTCTAATTTTTCTTACAGCGTTTTCAGATTTAAAAGCAAAAAAAAAGAAGCTTTTGTCAACCGACGCTAAATACTGTGGTATGGATATGTTATCTATCAACAACTGAACAGATAGCCATTGAAAGAACCATGGCCCCTTTTCCTGGCCATCAGCCCACAGCTTGGCCCTCTGGAAAAATGTTGTGTTAGTGTTATTTTTGTACACATCCCAAGTTCCAATATTTCAAGAAAAAGGGGTCATTTTGTTGTGAGCAAGGATCGAATGGCAAATTAAAAACGCCTCGACAGCTCGTTTGCAAATAAATTGGACGTATTTTACGCTCTTTTCGATAGAGTTTTGTGTGGTAGGCAACCAAGAACCAGACCAGAATAAAAATCTATTCAATTTATCTTTCCATTCCACACAGTTTAATAACCATCAATATATTTTGATTCGGACTTGCCTCGATCACTAAAAAATGAATTAAAAAATATTTTAATGGTCGCCTTGTTGACACAAACGTGTTTACTAATTAGGTTCCTGTGAATATTCATTAGCTCAATAGGTTAGACGCATCGTTGAGCCTAGCGATAAGCAATTTTTCATCGTTGTGGGTTCGAGCCCCATTACTGGTGATCGTTTTCTCCCCAGTTTTATATTATTTTTGGCATTTTTTCTTCTAAAATATTATCCAAAAATTTTCTGCAATAATGCTCAGTGCATGGCGTTGATTAGTATCGTCAAAGTCTGCACATGATCTAGCAAATGCTACCAGGCGAGATATACTCCATATGCAGCTCCTTCTGGCGCAAATGTCAAACTGAAAAGCTCTACATCACTCACCCTATGCCAGCTTTCCACGTCGCAAAATTGAAAGTAGCATGATGGAAAGCTCTACATCGCTCCCGTATTCCAGCTCGTAAAATTGAAAGTAGAAATATGGATAGCCTGAATATCAAATCCATCTTCGGCAACTTCCAAGATATTCCATCCCAGGATTTGATACTCCGGGTAAAACATGGAAAGCTCTCGGGTCTTGGAGGTATTTAAGTCTGGTCCTATATGTAGCTGATAAAGCAGTTGTTGACGAGCCAAGTGCTAGTTCTGCTCTAGGAACACAAACATGTGTTATGCAAGTTTATGGTGCTTCCAGGCAAACTCATTATTCAGATACGTGGTTATCAAATAGTGCCAAAGGACAATTTGACCCGATGACCTGAAAAAGAATGTGTTTAAGTAACCGATTATCGATATTGTTTCGTGACCATGTGATGCAAGTTTGGTGTACCTAGGTATATTCTTTCCGCAGTTGTGATGTCCATGATAAAACAGACTGATGAACGAGCGTACAGGATCCCAATACTCCCAAGAACAATTTTGGCAAATGTGGATAGGACTTAATTCGTCTAGTGGCCTCTTACTGCATCATTCGTGATTCAACCTTTGATTTCAGGGGCGCCGACATTGACCCAGATTTCATTGATTTGTGTCCAAAAAAGTGACCCCAATAAATTACCGGTCAAGAAGTCGGTTGACTCATACTTGAAGTCTCCCCTCCGGGAGTAGCCATTTGTTTTCACACGGATTGGTTTTTAGCAGCTATTTTCAAAGATTGAAAAGCTGCAGGCCACCCCAGCAGCAAGCATACAAGAAGAAATTTCTTTGGTAATGGACTAAAGAAACATTACCTCCAATGCTAATCAATTAGCTTTGCCAGCATGTAATACCACGAGGTTACCGGTAGTTCACCCAATAAGGTGGGCCTACTTTCCAGCCATGCACGGTGGAATATATTCCTTATGTGGTTATAAGAACCATAACTAGAGCCTTAGGCACTGAAATGGGGTTATTTAAATGTAAAATAGGCTGTTGGAATAATTCCACTAACTCTTTGATATTCCATCCCATGGCGAAGAGCCATACTTGTGGTCTCACACATTCCTCTCAACAAGGATCTCTAGTGCATTAGTGTAATTGCACACATATATATATATATATATTAAACAAACAAGCAGCCAGAGGATGCTAAGTCCCCCGCCGAAATGGCAGCAATATTTTTTAGCATTGTTGGTCTCGGGGATATACATCAGGGAGGCAACTGCTACTTCATAGGCGTTGGATGCGGGTCTTTCTGCCTTCCCAAGTTTTAAAATCAACTAATGGAATTGCCAGAAACAAATTGCAGATTTTTCCACCAGGTGTCGCCACCAGTATGCAGAAGCAGGTGAAATACAATCCCAAGGGACATATCATGGCATGGTATCTGCATACCAAATTGGAGAAAAATCTGATGAGCGAAATCAAATTTAGATTTGACACGAGGTGGTGCTATCCGTAAGCACAAGTGGGCGAAACGCAATCCCAAGTGACATCAAATGTCACGATATATTCATACCAGGTTTAAGAAGAATCTGAGGAGCGGTTCTCAAGTTATTACCCGGAAACAAATCTGGTATTGCGCCACCAGGTGGCACCACCTGTAAGTAAAAGTGAGCGAAAGGCAATCCCACGCAACATCTTCTGGCATGATACATGCATGCTAAATTTGAGGAGATTCTGATGAGCAGTTCACAAGGAATGCATATGCCAAATATTGAAGGAACTAGATACAGTCGATCGAATACGATTGGAGGCATGCCTTTTGCATCTTTAGTAAAAGAAACATTCATTATTTGTGAAGAAAGTAAAAACGTAAAACTTAGGAAAAACATTAACATGGCCCCATAAGATGCCTCGAGGGTAGCTACCCACATACCAAATTTAAAAGAATCCATTAAGGTCCAACAGTTACTGTCCGGAAATGCAATTTTACCTTGGCCCTCAGGTAGCGCCATGTGTAGGCAGATAGGCATAACAAATAATCCCAACCGAGATCTTGAGGCAAGATCCCTTGACATTGGAAATAGAAAATGTTAACTTGGCCTACAGGTGGCGCCACCTATGAGCAGATCGACAAGAAAAACAATACCAAGTGAAACCTTCAGGTAAGGTATATGTATACCAAGCTTGGAAAGAATTCATTCGAGTGTTAAAAAGTTATTGTCTGGAAACATAATTTTAAATTTGGCCCCAGGTGGTATCACCTATATGTGGATCGGCATGAAAAACAATGCCAAACGAGAAATTGAGGCGAGGTACCTACACACCAAATTTGGAATGAATCGGTTCAGGTTTTCAAAAGTTATTGTCTGAAAACACAATAAAAAATAAATAACTGACCGCTGGGACAGACTTTTATTATGAAACGAACCTGATGAAATGATAAAATAATGTCTTCACTGCAGGTTACCAATATTTGTAAAAAAATTCACTTTTTTTCAGATAATAGAAAGCATATCCTTCAGCAGTAAATAACAATACGAAGCAGTGCACATCTGAAAAACCCTCGGCTCTGGGTACATTCATAATGTATTCAATTTGAACCAAGGCGTCGGGAACACCAAGCAGTCAAGTCAAAAATATACAGATTATCAAAAATTTTGCAATTAGGAATGACCCCAAGGTTTCCGTCCAATCAGAGAAACCGGTATTCATTACATAAGTTTCTTGATGCATCAATGATGTATACCAAAGTTTACATCGAGCATTTGAACGGTATCAGAGATAGAGATCATTAATGATTTTACATAAATTAAAGATGGTCGCTCATCCTTCCCGCCACTCAGAGGAACTGATGTGGTTATTAATTGAAAGTCTCTTGATACATTGATGCTGTATACCAAGTTTTGTATAGAACACTGAAATGGTATCAGAGATATACATCATTAAAGATTTTGCATAAATTAAAGATGGCCACCAAAGTTTCCGTCCAATCAGAGAAACCGGAACTGTCATTTGTCGTAAGTCTCTTCATGCATCGATGATGTATACCAAATTTTACATCGAGCATTTGAACGGTATTAGAGAACTAGATCATTAATGATTTTGCATAAATTTAAGATGGCCGCCCATCCTTCTCCCCACTCAGAGGAACTGATGTGATTATTCATTGCAAGTCTCTTGATACATCGATGTTGTATACTAAGTTTGGTAAAGAACACTTAAATGATATCAGAGATATACATCATTAAAGTTTTTGCGTAAATTAAAGATGGCCGCCAAGGTTTTCGGTCAATCCGGTCCCAATTTCAATTATCTGTATGCATCGATGATGTATACCAACTTTCATAGAAAACAATTGAATGGTAACAGAGATATGTATCATTATCGATTTTGCATAAATTAAAGATGGCCTCCAGGATTTCCAGCTAATCAGAAAAGCCGGTTTGGTAATTCATTGAAAGTTGCTTGATGTATCGATAATGTATACCAACTTTCGTATTGAACAGTTGAATGGTTTCAGAGATATGGATCATTATCCATTTTGAATAAAATTAAAGGTTTCCACCCAATCAGGTCCCAATTCAATAGGCTTCTGGTCCTGGACTAGGTAAATAAGCATACCAAATTTGGAATTCTTCAGTGGAACCGTTTTCCGGATATCTCGCTCGCGTACGGACGTACGAACAGACGGACGTACAAGACAATATCCCATGACCAAAATTGGCCGAGGGGTAAAAATGAGTATTGAGATACAATGTAAAATCCTCATGGTTAGATGGACTGGAGCTATGCTGGGATGCATCCTCCCATGGCATCATATTATATACATGGACCTCCTACTGCCAATGCACCCCTAGTACATTACAGTTCTATTTGGTTATCTCCCCGGTCACCTTACATTTTCAAACACAGCGTGTCTGATATGCAGAGCACTTTCTGTAGATCAGGGGGAAATGCTTGCAACATTCCATGAATAATTCAGAAGCAGAATGGAAAGAGAACATTTCTGAATACAGGGAAATTATTACGTAAATGATTTGACCACCACTGGATTTTAGAAACTTACCATAAAAAGATAATGCAGAGGGTCTTGAGGGGTAAGCTTAAATGGTGAAAATTCCAAACTAACTAAACACACATATTTCATGAAAA
Organism: Hanleya hanleyi; assembly: GCA_036873755.1. Taxonomy (NCBI): domain Eukaryota; kingdom Metazoa; phylum Mollusca; class Polyplacophora; order Lepidopleurida; family Hanleyidae; genus Hanleya; species Hanleya hanleyi. Next base: position 10,556 of record JAVTVY010017420.1, on the reverse strand, counting down.
TGTAAATGAATACAGGCAAAGTGAAATATCCCATTGTTTTCAACAATGAATTACACTTATACTGGTATTATTTAATACTAAATTACTGCCCAAACACGCTTTCTAATGAGAATGAGTTAGTCCCACTTTAATCACTCAACATGCGCCTCTCAAAATCTGTGGTTTAGCAGAAGACATATTTTGAGCACGAAAGTAGTGCCACTGGAAAATGAACGAAAACACGCATAAAATTAGATAAATGGAAATGTAACTCAAGCATATCAGACCTGCAACTATACGCGAACATTAAAAACACAGAAACCTGGACACTCTAAAGAAGGAAGTTTCAGACCTCTTTCTTGTCGTGTAAGAACTCTTTTGCTGTGTTAGCAAGACACAGAGCCGGTGCTCAATTTTTTTCTGACTATAAGACAGGACCATTAGTTCCTACGGGCCTACATCGCCCCGTGAAAAGCAATTGCTGTCATCTTCTCTGTTGTTTAATGGAGTGTTGCCATCCCTTGTTGATCAGATGGCGATGGCTCAAACTGACAGCAGATATTAAAGGTTTTTCTTCCAATGCGCCTTGTAAGTAATCCAAGTTTTTGCCGACCGTTGCTTGGGTCCGAGTTCTGGCAATCCACCTCAACAGAAAGACCAGAACCATAAGGGCACAGGTAAATCTGGGTCTGGTAAATGACATTTGTGATGGTGATGTCTCGTGGCATGGCATCGAACAATCTCTCTTGTGGTGCCCTTTGAATGCAACCAAGCCAGACGCCACTGCAACATGTTCAAAAGTTTCACCCAATTCCCCTCCCTAATTTTCCTGCATAACGGACAGTTTTGCGCGTGATTTCTGACCCTTATGTACAACAGCTAGTGTCTGTACCTTTTCCCCAGTCTCACCCAACCTCTCCACACTAACTTCTCACTTCCCATACTTTCAGACTTCTCACCTCCCTTACTTCCAACCCATCTCTTCATAACAGAAGGAAAGGATATTGGAGTTTTCTCCAGTTACAAGTCAGCTCGCATTTCTGTGCAATATTACCACGATCAGTCTCCGTATGCTTCACATGAAATAGGGCTTCGCACAGACGATGCAAATGTCCAAAAGAATGGCACCGGAAACATTCTGTTGCACGACCAGGAAGAACAATTGGCACTTCGCAATTATCGATGAAGGCACGTGCCATATCCTTTTGAACCATATGTGCGAGTTAGTATAACAGTGTACACCAGTGCCATGGAAAGTACAGGTCTTCAGCAATCACCTTCTGGATGTTGTAAAGTTAGATAATGCATCGATTAGTCATTGTTGACCACAAATAACTAAGATTCACTAAGTTCAGGGTAAGTAGCGAACAATGCTTCTTATTTCGAATATGGTTCTGACAATGGATTGGGACATGGTCATCCATGGTAGTTCATGGTCATGGTCACTCGACCAGATATTTTTCCAACCATGGTCATTGACCTTAGTGACATTTAACATAACATGGTCAGCCATGGTCTACAGACCATGAACCACAGGCTTTGCAACAAATCAAGACTTCGGTATTTCATGCACGACATGGGGATCAAAGTTTCATGAAGATCAGTCAAGTGTTGGCCGAGTAAACAGAATTTATGGCATGAAAATAAATTGAATGCCCCTTTAATGAGAGTAGAGCATAAAAGAAACACACACAGGCAGAGAGGTTTACAAACTGTTTAAAACATTTATTCCCCAAACAGTGAATGACTCGATCAATGTTAATAGCGACTTCAGATTGGATGGACGAGTGATGATGGTATGAACAATATGCGTCGACCTTAAAAACATATACATGTATGCATTGACAAAATAATATACATATGAATGACAATTGGAACATAAAAAAGTTTTCAGACCTCCGACAAATTAAAAACAAAATTGAGGTGGGGGGAATAGGGTCAGGAAATTGTCCGTAATACTGCTTTTGATTAATCCATGTTAACTGCAGCAATTTTTTTAGTTACCATCAATACACCACATGATGACATCTGAATATATATCCATACATATATGTGTATTTTCATGAGAACAGTCTCACCGCGCAGCCCTTCGCATCTTCCTTTTCCTCCATTTTGTTTCAGGTTAAAATGAGTGTAGACACAGGACATGAAATCACATAGTACAAGATATGCTGGATTTTGTTTTGAACTATGTCCGCCTGTAGGGGTGGTAGCCCCCGGCCGGTCCAGCCCCTTGTGGTCCCCTGTTCTGTCCATAGTTCTGGGGCGGAGAACCATAATTGCCCTGACCACCGGCATCGCCTTGACCATATGATGGGTTTGGTTGTCCACCTGCCATATTACTATATCCACTCGTGGCATCTGCTGGGTAACCACCTGGAAAAAATAGCCATATGATCATTCTCTAAATTTGTAAACTAGACGTGGCATCACACCAATCCACAGTCTGATATAGTATCAACCCTTGAGTAATTCAATCGTCCTGTTAAAATTCAAATCAATTGCCCCCACCAATGAAGTGGACAAAATTCCACCCTCTTTACGACCATTTGGTCAACTAGCTCCCTGTTGTAATAAATTCAACCACCCCTCAATTTTATGGTGGAAAATTTCACTTCCTGAGAGGGAACAATCAATGATGACTGGACTATCTTCGATCTAAAGTTACCAAAATTACCATCAATATAAGCACAATGTTCCATTCTTGAGATAGTAGAATTTGAGGCATATTTACACCAGTGAACTCGAGAACTGACAGGATTAGGCAGGGCGTAGGCAGGAGAGAGAGAATGTATGAACCACAGTTTTATGCCTTGAGTCATATGTCAATGCACTTGCAGCTGCACTGGGGCAAATATTTGGTTTAGGGATTATCCTCAATTATATTGGAAATCAAGCATGGAAATAGTCACATAAAACAGAACCACCATATATGGTCATGTGCATTGGAGAACGTACCCTGCGGTTGTTGCGGCTGCTGTGGGGCCTGGTAAAAGCCTCCCTGTTGGTTGTAAGAATTTGGGACAGCGGTACCATTAGCCTGGGGTGCACCATATCCTCCTCCTTGGCCACCCGCCCTGGTGGGGCCATAATTACTCTGATCTTGGTTATAGCTGCCCATGTTTCCTAAACACAAGTAAACCATGTGATAATGATGCTTACTGTAATGAAAAATTCAATTCAACAACTGCTGATGGCTAAAATATCTACATGTATCATCATTAGATGGACAGCATTTTTAATTCCCAATACATGAATTCCCATGATTTTGAAGTATTAATTTCACACATGGCAGTGTGACTAACGTCATAGAACCTACGAAGTAGGGTAGGCATTAGGACTCAAGACGCGCACTGAACTCTCGGAAATCCCCCCGCCCCAAGTTGAAATCCTGCCCATATAAAGATTGGCACAGCCCAATCCAGAATCACCAATGATTTTCATCAAAAATCACCAGAAATTTTCATCAAAAGTAGGTCAGCTCAGAACTTGCTGGCAACAGTCCCCTAATGCACCTTCATGCCAAAAATCAAGGTTCTAATGTCAACAGTTCTCCTTATTTTGCCGACGAAGGATTCGGATGAACTCGCGGACAATTTGCAGATGGTAGCCTTCCATTATATCTGCAGGTCAACTGATCATATTACAGTGAAACCCATGAACACCAACATCTGGGTAAACCAAATAATCTCTAAATATCGATAAATATCTATAAATATTCTGGGAGTTACATACCATACTGGTTTCCATAGTTGTAGCCAGGGTTGTTAGCATTGGGGTCAGTGGGTGGAGCCGCTCCTTGCTGGGGACCACCGCCGTAACCTGGAATACATGATACAAGTACGAGAATGGAGACAAAATTCAGCAAAATCTTCTTGTCAAAGTCTGCAGTTCTAAAACTATGACAAGTAATGTAATGTATTTGCTGCCATTTCCTCCCAAGTGTCCAGCAATATGTGCTGGAAATTCGGGTGAACTATTTCTTTGATAGTACTCTCAGTATTATGCTACATACTGAAAAAACAACTGGATGAACACAAAGCGAGAGAATAATGGGGTCCTTCAACCAAAGGAGACACTTCTATCACACGCCAAGTTCACCACCAAACAATTGGGGGGAATTTGCCTCGGCATGGTAATTATTGCCGAGGTTAACTTGGTTTGTCACAGCAATCACCTCCACAATTTCTGAATACAATGGCTGATGCCCCGGTTAGTCAAGGGTTTGTTTATCGTGACATTGCATGTAAAAATAGACATGCCGAGTGCAATAATTATTGATTATGGATCCTGCAAATCCAATGCATGTAAATATGAAGGAAAGGAGATCATTTGCACTTGAAATCTTAAATCCCTCATTATTTTTGATTATTTGCCCATGAAATTAGATGCGAGAGTGTCATGAGAAACAATCAACTAACAGTGGCCTAATTGCCAGGGCGGACTATCCACCGAGTGCATTGGTCGAGTTAAGCAATCATGATCAGAAGGCTGGTATATACTTCGAAGACCATCTCGGCCATGGTAACTACAGCTTCATTCCAATCAGTTATACATGTACATATACTTCCCATTCTTATTTTTCTACTTCTCACGAAACTCGCCAGAAAAAAGACAGCAAGGAGAACACAGGAGTGATGGGGGTGAAAGCCAGAAATAGGAGGTTATAGTATTAGAAACGAACTTGGTTGTAAGACATATATACAAAACTGAGGTCACACTATAGTTCACAATATTACATACAGCTGCGATTAGATCAGCCCAGTGGTTAAACTGAGCACAGTAAAACTGAACTATCCTTGTGTGAACCTGTGTATACTGACCATGCTTGGGACCACATTAAAGTGTCAGTTTTGACAGTTCTGGTTTATCAAGGTTCAAAATACTTAAATTTTAAGTATCGAGACCAGGGATAATGTCGGTATTCAAGAGGCTGGTCGGTATTCACAGGTTTGACTATTACCTGAATAATCTGGATAACATACATCTTAATCTAGCCTAGATCCAAATGGATTCAGTCTGTCTAATATAACCATAAAACCCTATTTATACATCTGCCAAGTTGCGTCTACTTAAACCACATGATGTGACTATGAGAAACCGCAATGCCGATTTCTTTTGGTTTCCTTGGTTACCTGGGTGTGGCTGCTGTTGAGCATAAGGCTCGTGACGCGGGGGCATCTGTGACCCGTGCGGTGCTTGTGAGCCAAACGACTGGCCAAAGCCAGGGCCGCCGGATGGTGGCATGTTCTGATTCTGGGGTGGAGCCTGTTGTCCTGGAGACAAGGGAAAGAAAACACTGGGGTTCAGGCATCCCTAGTTGTCCCAACTCCTTGTTCAGCTAGACAATATTAATACCGCAAACGCATGGACTTCATACACTCAGCAATGCATGCAAACACGTGGCCTTATTCAAATATCAATGCAGACCTCAAAATCGGGTTTCTCCATCAGCCAAACAAATGATGCATTCCATACATGTGCTCAAAAATGTTACATTCCGATACAATGTTTGATGGTTACCTGAAAAAAAACATCGATGGCTCAGACATTCTACTTTGACATGGCTTACGAGGCCAGGTGGTAGGTCCTGCGAGCATTTGTGATTTTGCCTGATTATAAGTTGTGAATCCACTTTCAAATTTAAATCAGCCTCATTAGATATGTCCCAAAATCAACCTTATCAATCACCCTGGTGCCAGTATCAAAATCTAAGGTCAGCCTGTGCTCAACATTTTTTGGATATTTCAGCATTATTTTTGCAAAATAAATAGCAAGAGACCAACATTTTGAAAAATTTCATTGGCACTGGATTTTAAACACTCTTTGACAGGTAAATTGGAGGTCTGCGAAGAAATCACATTTCCATTTATCTACAGTCTACACTAGTCAGTCTGTGAGAGTCTGCTTTCCTAAATAACCTCAGTTTTGCAGGACATCGCTGTTTTTAGTACTGGAAAGAATTGTTGGTCACATTAGTCCATGTCAGTGAATGGTACACCATGAAATTGTAGGCCTACTTAAGTGCAGTAAATGCTCTCAAAATTTAACCACCCTTGTTAACATTCAATCACCTCTAGATTTAATTTTGCTCGTCATTACAACATTTGATCAGCTAAATGCCTTCGAGATCACAACGAATAGGTCTTGTTTTTGTAACATTTTATCAACTTCATATTCTAAATAAATTAGATCACCAATATCAGGGTTGGGAAGGTTCACTTCTTGTGATTAGAGAGTTTAACGCAAGTAAACGAAGCAAGGGGATAGAATTCGGAAACGAGAAAAGGGAAAGCATACGAATCTGTTATTAATATGGCCTTCGGGCAGATTCCACGATAATCTAGTCCAATAACTCCCATTTCTGTCAATCCTTGATGGAATATGACATTAGTAACACGAATAACTTTAAAAATATCATAAGCAAACAATGTGCCCTGTACCTTACTATCTAAAATGTGTCGATGAATTGCACAAGATGAAAATGAACAGGTGCCCCAATGAATTCTTTGTACAGTTTTTAGTTTAGCGGAACAAAACACAAATGACATTAGGGCTGTTCCAGATAAACATATGTACCCCCCCCCCCCGGACGGCAAAGAAAAAAAAAATATGTGGGTGGGTGTCATCGTAAAAATATTGCTGGTCTAGGTGGGTGTATCTTGAAATAAACCACTTCTCTGGGTGGTTGGATTCATTACTTGTAAAATGCTTCTGTGTGTGGGCCCTCAAATCCTTTTGAGGCATATAGTATTCATTATTTATGTATCTAGATAAACTAATTTTAATCCTCGAATCTTGTCCCGAGTTCGCGACCAACGTCTGTTGTCGTTGTTGTTGTTAACTGGCGCACTGCGACTCCACACAAAGGTGATTTGAATGCCGTGTTTTTTCATTGGACAGGCGTCCATGTCAAAGATATTTCATCCAACGAAATACCACGTTACGAAGATCTTTGTCAAGTGGCAGTGAATTCTCTACGAATGGAGATTTTTCGGCAATCTCTGTCCACTGAAAGCAGGTGACGATAAATCCCCGTCTCACCGGAGAAAACGAAACTAACGAGAGTGGCGACACTGTCATCACGAGTTATCTCCCTTCGTCGACGACCGAAGGTCGGGAACCCTCAGAAGCTTGCTTATGCAAGCTCCTGTGGTACCGATGACAGGTTTCCGAACGGTTGGGCCCCCAAGTCATCAATTAGATTTTCTCGCGTGTAGATGACGAACATGATCGCAAAGTTTGGTGAATGTTCACTGAAACTATAATTTATGAAACCAATAATTGATGATAGTTATAATATTTAACTACTGAATGACTCACTTAAAATAAATACTTTTAATGGACAGTTTTATTGAAATTAATTGATGGGGAGTGGTTGTTTTCTCAACTTTTTTTTTTAAACTAGACCCAGTTAAACCAATGTTTTTTTTATTAATCAATGATTCAAAATAGACAACTTTTGTACATTTCATGTACACAGATCATAATCAAATATTTAAAATAAGACATCATTAGTAGGCCTAAATAATTCGAGGTGAACACTGGCTGTGAACTGTTACAGAAACAGATGTATCCCTTTGATAGTTGGAAACAATAATATTTTTATGTAGTTTGCATCTGTTCATCCAGTCTGAACTACAATGTAGTGCAAATTTCGAAATATGCTTATATGTGTGTGTTTTTAATGAAAACTTGACATGCATAATTTTTTTTCTCCAACCTTAATCTTGCAAACTGGCCCAGGGGAAACATTATTGCCAGGCCCATCCTCCGTAGTGGAAAAATTCTGCAGTACCTTCGATAATCCAGAAATAAAAAAATGCCTGGTCTTCATGTTAAATTATAATATGATATCTGCTTTCACCATGATTAAACTTACTATCAGTGGCCAGGGCAATCCCATCATTTAGCTGTTGGTGTGCTCTTGCTTCTATTGGTGGGTACCTTGGGGATTTTCATTTAAAAAAAATGTGGGTGGGTTGTCTCAGGTTTTAACTTTTCATAAAAAAAATGTGGGTGGGTGGCCTCAGGGTTTCTCATAAAAAAAAAGTGGGTGGGTGGTCTCCAGCTTCGAGAAAAATTATAGGTTATGGGTGGGTCTATGAATCCTTTTTCTGCTGTTGTGGGTGGTTACAAAAACTGAAAAATCAAATATGATGGTGGGTGGGTGCTAACAGAAGTGCCTTCCTGGGGGGGTACATATGTTTATCTGGAACAGCCCTTAGTAATATTTGTGTTAAATGTCATTTTTCCGTCAAAATCTATTTTGTATTTGTACAAGACATTTCTTATGACACAAGCACTTGCATATGCTCAGTGGAATTAGGCCAAGCATATTACCATTATCAGTGTATGACCTCACCCATGCTGTAATATTGGGCCTTTTCAAAAAATTTCTAATGTCATTTCTGTCAAGGGAGTTATGATGGAAATGACAGTAACATTTTCAAACACCCATATTTAATACACTGCCAATGGTACAAACATCTTAAGATCAAGCTAGTACCGCTGTATATCTTTAATCGAATAATTTAATTGACATTTGTTTTGTGGTGAATATTGTAATAAAAAGTTTGACGGAAATATGACATTACAGACCTGGACGTTTGAAAAAAGCAGGAGAGTGGCAAATCACTCTCTTGAAGTCGCCAAGGGATGTGACAAAGAGCGGCAAATAGCTCTCTCGGACTTACCAAGGGGAGTTATTTCTGTTGTCAATGAATATGTGGATATTGACTTGCCTGGTTTGAAAATAATAATGATGGTCATTTTAAATAGTGTAAGACATCAAGGAAAACTATTGATTTCTTGTGGTAAATTCAGGGCTTCGTGTTTGACGCGCGCGATCGCGCACCCGCACGTAGTGCGCACGTAAAATTATCTCTGCGTACACTATTTATCACGCGCGTAAATATTTATTTTACTTCTCAGTGGGATGGCTTAAAAATCCTCGATAAATAACACACCAGGGAGCAAAATTGCCAGTGGTGGTGGTGTTTCTACCGGAAAGAATACCATGCTGATGAAATAGGCGGAAGTACACCAGATTTTGTGTCGCTAATACGACCTCATTGATTGGCTTAACGTGACTTGTCTGACCAATCATATTATGCGTTATTATGTGCAGCCTTTGTGAAAACGAGGTGGACACAAAATGGCCGAACAAACAACAGCTGCTGTTTCAACGTTCAATACATGAATAAATGGAACACTGGGGGCCGGATTCGGTGCCATCCGATGGCAGATGGGAAGGTAGCCGACATTTGGTGTACTCTGTGTGCCAAGCACAGCGAGAAAATCATGAAGGACTCGGGATTCAAGGGCCAAATCAAAAAGGATGTTCAGCGATGCATCACTGGGACGACATTTGTTACGAAACACAGTGTTATTAGACATATATCGAGCCGTGGTCAGTTGATTATTAATTTTACACTTGCTGAATAAAATGTTTATTGGAATTGGAATGTAGTTCTTCTGATTAATCTGTGCTAAATTGCATGCCACATCTGACCTCTGTAGCAAATCAGGACCCTGCATTTAAGGTGGAGAGTCGTCGAACTAGGGAACTGTCAAATGTAGTTTCACTCTCGTAAGCCTTTTGGCGCGAGTGATTTTTAGCTCACGCAGCAGCTCTCCTTGTAGGTTTTACGTGAGCTATTTTTAGCTCGCGTGCGATTTGCTAACACGAAGCCCTGAAATTATCTAATTACTCAATCACAGTAGTGAAATTCCACACAGATTTATTAGATCAGGAAATGAGTTAAACTTCACACAAAATGATCTGGTGGTGGGGGGGGGGATTAATCTGAAGGGATGAGTTTATTCAGGTGATTGAAAGATTTATTGATTATGTGCCATAATCAAGAAAACAAATTAATAAAAATTTCTCATCAAGAAGTTGCATGCATTGATGCAAGTTCACTTGGAATTTGAAAGAAAAAAATCGACCATAGAGGTCCATGTCCCCCGCTAGCAGCACCAGTTATGGTGGATTACATCCACCATAACTGGCGCTGCTGCTGCGGGGGCCATGGACCTCTATGGTCGATTTGTTTTGGTCGATGATATCTCGTATCATAGATGAAGAGTACGATTTGAAAATGGAGATATCCAACTGCTTATAATCCAATAGGGCTGACGGCGGCCATATTAGATTACGCACATTGCTGAAAAACAATCCCAACCGTCCTCTCACCAATGTCAAGGCACACCCCAAGTTGGAAGTTGATCGGTTAAATCGTTCACGAGTTATTGTCCGGACAAGAAAATCTAAGATTATAATCCAATATGGCCGACGGTGGCCATATTGGATTATGCACATTGCTGAAAAACAATCCCAACTGTTCTCTCACCGATGTCAAGGTACTCCAAGTTTGAAGTAGATCAGTTGAATCGTACTCCAGTTATTGTCCGGACAAGATCCAACTGCTTATAATCCAATATGGCTGACGGCGGCCATATTAGATTACGCACATTGCTGAAAAACAATCCCAACCGTCCTCTCACCAATGTCAAGGCACACCCCAAGTTGGAAGTTGATCGGTTAAATCGTTCACGAGTTATTGTCCGGACAA
>JAVTVY010017419.1:0-60316 GCA_036873755.1 Hanleya hanleyi | reverse complement strand
GGGAGTGTTACAGAATGTTGATTCCACAAAACCTGTTCGGTGGCCTACATCATCGTTCAATCGCTGCTCATAAAGGCTGCGTTCAGCTCACCAGAACTGTATACACTTCGAAATCTGTGAAAGAATGTCAATTTTCACGTTTCCTGTCTGATATCACACAAATTTATGCGTCCGCTCGAACACAACACAGCACACTCCCTCGATTACAGTCCACGTGTGACGGGTATACATGCAGGCGATGAATGATGCAGAGTTTCGTCACATTATTGATCTCAGCGGACACCGAAAGGAAGAAAGTTCAGTTATAAACTGCGACAGAGAATGTTCCCCAGCTCAGAAAACAACACAATGATCAGTGAAATCGTCCTCCGTATGCCTACCCGGGGCGCGGTAAAACAGCAAGAAAATTGTAACAAAATGGCTGCTCAAGGTCAATTTGCCCGGATAATAACGTCGTTCAAACCACAGCGCCATCTATACGCTTTGGTGCAAGGGAGACAACTCGGACTAGACCAATTCCCAGGCGAAGATCATGTCCGCTATATTTGGCCTGTATGGGTATAGGGGTGGTCGGTTTTTTTATGGCTTTTACTATGAGCTATGAGGTTGATCATGTAGAATACGATGGAAAAAACTATGAAAGTACCGGGTAGGCTTGTATATAGATCCATATAGATCCATATAGACCCATATACACTCATATACTGGGATATTAGTATGTATAAATCCATACGGGGTGGACATGTTGGAGTCTAGGTGGAGCACTAGTGGCCCGATTGGGTAGAGTGAGGCCTTATTTTAAAACTCTCGAGGAAATAAATAAATAAATAAATAAATAAATAATAATAAAAAAAATCAAAAAAAATCGGCGAGTAGTAGACGAAGGGAAAATTGGAAAGTACTGACCATGCCCCAGAATACTTCATATGCATATCACGGCCTTAAGGCCTATGTAAGATGTAATCTACTTCACAGTTTAGTAGCATAAAAAGCGCAAGTCCTATTGACCTTGCCCCTTCCAAAGAAATAAAATCGGCTCTATTTTACAGGAGTATATACGCAGGTCACGTGGGTTGTCACGTCACTTCCGGGTTTTCACTAAAAACTACCTCCAAACATAGAAGAGTTCCAATTTTTTCCCTTAGACGTCCGTATGTTCATCCTCCAAACCCACAAGAGTTCCAATGTTCAACCGCCGGGGTGTTTTCCCGCCCCGCCCCAGCGCCCCGCAGCGCGCGCGCGCGCATCATCCCGCGTCATCCCCGGCAGTGCGCGCGCGCGGACGCGGGTCAAAAGGTCAAAGGGTCACCTCCAGGTCAGACGGTCCAATGTCCAATGAGACAATGTTGCGGCATCGCTATAGTCAGAGTTTGAGCACAAAAAAGGGGATTCTAGATGAACCTGGGAAAGATGGGCAGTTCCATTTGGACCAATCAGCGGTCGAGAAAAAGAGCCAATCAGCGGTCGACAAAAAGAACCAATCAGCGGTCGAACAATCAGCCAATCGAATTGGGGTACTCACGGTGTGCTTTCGCTGACGTCCGCGCCTACATCTGGGTTCTTGTACACCCGGATGTACATCCGGTGTTCAAAGCCACTTTCATGCATTATGCTCATAGAACTTATAGTCATAATCTATACGTGTTGGACGAGTCTCTTCACTCACCGTATACACGTACCTCAATGAAATGCCCGCTCCAAACCTAGACCAAAGACACGTACTTGGTCTGTAGGCTGATTTCATTGGCTCTCTATTTTTTACTATAGTGCTGTTGCATTCTAACCTTGATGGGTTACCTAGAACTTATAGTCATCAACATAATCTATACGTGTTGGACGAGTCTTTTCACTCACCGTATACACGTACCTCAATGAAATGCCCGCTCCAAACCTAGACCAAAAACACGTACTTGGTCTGTAGGCTTATTTCATTGGCTCTCTATTTTTTACTATAGTGCTCTTGCATTCTAACCTTGATGGGTTACCTAGAACTTATAGTCATCAACATAATCTATACGTGTTGGACGAGTCTTTTCACTCACCGTATACACGTACCTCAATGAAATGCCTGCTCCAAACCTAGACCAAAAACACGTACTTGGTCTGTAGGCTGATTTCATTGGCTCTCTATTTTTTACTATAGTGCTCTTGCATTCTAAACTTGATGGGTTACATTTTGGCCCCATCCTACACCACTGATTTCAGTTTGACTGAATCTCCACATTGGGCATTGATGCATTAGGAATAAAACACACAAGACAGGGGTTTTTGGTTTTTTTTTTATTCAGTGAACAACAACAACGTGAGAACAACCACGTGAAAACTGAAGCCCAGAACAAGGGGCTTGTAATTAACTGAAGCCCAGAACAAGGGGCTTGTACATTGAAGCCCAGAACAAGGGGCTTGTAAACTTAAGCCCAGAACAAGGGGCTTGTCATTAACTTAAGCCCAGAACAAGGGGCTTGTCATTAACTTAAGCCCAGAACGGGGCTTGTACATTGAAATGATGGGCGGCCCAGTCATAGACGAGTACATCGCGGTCCTCGGCCTGGGGTACTCGTCAAACATCTGTACGATGGTAGATAAGGGTCTTCCCCGGCATCGATGGTACAGGTAAAACAAGCAATATTGTCCGCACACGCCACTGGTCAGGCTTTGCAACGTTTGACTGTTCCAACACCACGGCTCTGTGCCTTGATCCATGAAGTCTGTTAAATCGGGATGGAGGGGTGGCAGACCGTACGGGTCAAAGTATTCCCCCTGCTGTTCTGTCAAGTACACGGCCACCCAGTGTTCACCGGGCCGATCCATCGGATCCGTGTTGAGAACGTAAGCAGCCGGATACATACGGTCTAATGGAAACACATCTCGGGCGAACACCCCTTGAAAGACCCTACGTGTCTCTGGGTCATTCTCCAGCACGGTGGTTATCTGGTCTGTATCCATTTTAGGTGGAGAAGTCACACAGGACGTTGCGCGCCTTGTCCACTTGAATGATGTTGTCAAACTCGGCGTAGCAGATCACATTGACGGTGGTCGCCAGGGCTCGCGCAAAGTGGATTTCCAACCGTAAGTTGCCTTGCTTGGCCAGGGCCAGCTGATGGTCGTTCTCTAAGGTGGGGGTCAGATCGAAACAGAACAACATGTATCCGTTCGCGTAGTCCTCCCGACTGATCATATTCCCTTCGTCCTGGTTGATTTGACCGGTGGCTGTAAACAGGCTCTGATAGGCTCGAATGAAATTCCTCCGCCCAAAGTTCGGTGTTAAGGCCGTGGCTGGCACCTGTTGTCCATCCACATGCAGGGCCACAAAATTGATGCCGAAATGTCGAAAGTCAAACGGATTCTCTGGGTAGGCTCCGCTGAAACTGGTATTTTCCACATAGGCCAGGATCAATCGCTTGGGTAGTTCCCCCAGGAACAGGTTTTCTTTGTTGGCGCCCATATTTCCAGCAGGCACAGAGAACACTTTGGTTTGTACACGTCGGATAGGGTACTGGGCCGGTTTTGTTTCCAAGGCTTTCATGTGTCCCAATTGAACGGCTGGATTCGGTTTCACTTTTCGGACATACAGGACTGCGTCTTGGATGACAATCTTATAGTCCGCTGCATGCCCCTCTACGTTAGTGGCCATTAAGGCGAAGGTCGGAGGCGCCTGTATCAGTCGGATTTTGATGGGGATCTTGTTCAAGAGGTACCGGTCTTGCATGAACATGTCTGCATGCAGTCGACCCATCATATCCACCGAGGCACTGTTCGCAGTGAAAGCCTTCCGTTTGTTATATCCCCCATTGTCCGCCGTGTCCATGTGCTCGGGTGTGTCCCTGTAGAATAAAGCGGTTGTCAGCTGAGATTTTTAGCCTCTCGGCCATACGACAACAGTGTCTCGATGTAGGCTCGATAGGGGTACGTGTTGGTGGAGTCACTGATGAGTTTGTCGCTGAGAAAAATATCCACCTGCTGGAACATCGAGTGCAGCCAGAGATTCGTCGGGCCCACCGTTGCTTGGTCAGCGATTCTGGTGCCAGCTCCATTGACCACCTTGGCTTTCACATACAAGTAGGTATGGGCTGAATCCACATAGGCCGTATCCGCATTACTGATGGTGAACTCGATGGGCCCGGTTTCGTTGATGCTGGAGAGCGGGAGATGCTCCACCCATAATCCTTGTTCGACACTGGTCTGTGTGGGCGGCACGTTCCACAAATCAAATTCACTGTTGGTGGAGGGGCAGGACTCGGCGTGGATTAAGGACATGTTTTAAGAAAAGATATCCTTTGTCTTCTTCGATGTGCGTCGTCGCTGGGTCGGTCGTCGACTGGTGCGTGGTCTCGGTGGGGCAGCTCTTTATTCCCTACGGTGCGTTGTGCTTTGGCCACCAAGACGCCTCCCGCTTCTTTGGCCCGCCGTTTCAAGGCTTCTTTGGGTGCCGTACCCCCCAAGACATCACCGGCCACTTGCAGTCCACTGCGTACCGCTTGTTTGCCGATTGCTTTCACCCCCCGCGTCACCAAGGGCAGGAACGTTTTCACAATGCTGCCGAGTATGTTCCCCAGACCATGTCCTCGTTGCATGCGTGCACCGCTAAATACCGGAAAGCCACCCCCGGCCTGTTGGGCATAATAGTCGGCATAGCTGCGTGCATCGCACTCGTAAGGTACTTTCATTATGCAAAGTGGGGAGCACGTGCTTGTCGAAATTGAAGTGTCAGCACCACTTTTCCTCGTTCGAATGCCACCGATCGTCCCGTATCATCTCTTATATCCACCGTGATCGTGTTGATGTCAGTTTGTCGTACGGGCAAGTAGAGCATGTGGGTGAAACTGTGGGTGACTTGACCTCCATACTTATTTTTAATGGGGACCACCCGTAACAGAGGTGTGTTGATATCGCCCACAATGTGGTTGTCCACCACGTCCGAGTAGACGTAGAGTCCGTACATACCCGACTTCATATCCATCGGCATCTCGCCATGGTGTTCGGTGGAACCAGCGAACGTCTTTAGATCGAAACCCAGCATTTGCTGTAGGATAGCACTCAGTACGACACTCGCCTTGCCGGAGACGATAAGCTGTGCCTTGTCGTTGTGTGCGTTGTAATCGAAGTCCACGTGATTCTTGAAGGGATAGGCTTTGATGGGTCTTGAAGTATTCGTCACCCCCTGTAGCGCCTTATAATGCATCAGTCTTGACAGCCCACCCATGAACTCTTTGGGGGTATCGTATTGGCCTTCGGGCAGGGTGAGTCGGGTGTTTTTGCCTTCGTAGGTCACCTCGTACCACACTTCATTGGCTCGCACGTTGTACCACGAGTAAGGGTATTGGATATCCACGAGGCCGCATTCCCACCGGCCAGGTAAATGTAACGGTTGCGGTAACTGGGTGAAGTACTTGGCCACGGTGTTGTCAGGAAACACATCCAGCGAACTGTTACTGGGTAGGGTCAGGTAAAACATGGCGACTGAGCTGTCCTGCTGCTGCTGTTGGTTTTAATAGGTCTTCCAGGCCTTGGGCGGTTGTGTCCGGCGTCGCGTTGACTTGCTACGTGTCACGGCTCTGGAGATGTGGGGTGTCCTGATCGAGGGTGGTTTTTTAAAGGTCTGAAAAGAAGGTGCCCGTTGTGATGGTGGTGGAGTTTTGGGGGTGACTCCGGTTCCCAGTCGGCTTCCCAAGAAGGTTGTGGTGAGAGTCGTGGTGCACGACTCGGCGATTGCTGGGTTTGCTGCATAAAGGCCCAGCGGTGGGGGTTCACCACCAATTCCTGTGGTACATGCATGTCTTTCAAGCCTTGAGCGAAGACCTCCCATCCTCGAGGATCGGTGTGCGATCTGCGTTGACGCATCAGATCATTCACTAAATCCGTCATGTGGGTGCCGTGCACCACCTGATTCTGTACCAGGAGTTCGCCTTTATCATTCCAAGTCATGTTAGGATTCTGTTTCATCCGTTGTAATACCAGGCCAGCTTGTTTCTTGAACGAGGCAGGTACACTCTTCAGCACTTCGTCTTCCACCCACTGTGGGGGCTACCTCACCCGGCTGTTGGAACGGTGCTGAGGTCAGCGGTCTGTCACGTGGTGGTGGTGGTGGTGGTGGTGGTGGTGGTGGTGCTGTTGCTGGGGTAGACAGGGTTTTGTATTGGTCCATGAACGTCATGTACCGTTGAAGCGTCTCATTGTACCGTTGTACTTTCTCAATGTCGCTTAACCCCGGTCTCTGTAAGATCTGTTGCATCTCTCCATCGAGGCTGTTTATGGTCTTCACCGTAGGTGGGACAGGGTAGGGTGATTGAAGGTTTTGCAGGAACGGTGGTTCGACGAGGACCATTTTTTTCGTGTGGTTCATTGTCGGCCGAAGAGTCCACCCAATACTGGACCCAACACGGAAGCGGCCAACGGTGCTAAGATGGCCCCGAGAAAGCCGCCTTTCTGTAACACCTTTTTCTTTGTGTTTGAGGGACCCGCTTGTGGACTAGGGTTCGGAGACCTGTCTTATGCTTGGCCAACTTGGTCTTCTGAGCCGGAGTCAGTGGTACGTTGCCTTTTAACAGGTTGTACCCGATCTCGCACAGACAGCGTGCAAGGTCAGGGTCCGCACCGCGTACAATGGTTCGGACTAACTCGGGTGGGGCCGTCTTCAATACACGGAGCGTGGGAGCGTGCTTCCGTACTCGCGCAGACATCCTGTACAACTAATGCTAGAACCCACAACTCTGCCCTTTTATCCACCTCACAGACAAAGTCAACCCTGCTGTGGTATTCATTCTTTTTATTATTCCCCATCATCAAACACACAGACCCCAGCTGGGGGCGCCACTGTGGATGTGTTTACATTATTTTTGCATGTACACGTGGTGGGTCTCTCCGGGAAAGATGCCGGTCCGTAGTCGAAGGTGGTCGGGGTGGCTTGCTTGAGGTCGAAGAGCATATACCCGTGTTGAGGGGTTGTGGCATCTTTAAAGGCTTCCAACGCAAACGGTGTGCGGCCGGGATACATCTGTCTCGCCAGGTGCAGCAGTTGAGTGGTATCTCTCGGGTTTTTGAAGACCACCAGGTAGTAGGCATTTAAGCTGATATTCCGATGTTCTTTGTTTTTACTGAACAGATTCTGCACAATGTAGATGATGCTGAGCCGTCGATGATGGCTGCCTTTGGTAAAGAGTTGGGTGACCCGTGCATCCGTCTCCGCCATGAGATCATCCAGAACCACCAAGGTGTCGGGTTCCAAATCGGCCAGGTTGGGTATGCCTTCCACGAACGTGATGTGGGGCATTGCTGCATACGCTTCCTGCCATTCTCCGTAACACCACACGACTCTGGCAATGGGTGGAGTGATCATGCTGTCGGCGTGTTGAAGGAGCTTCCTGACGAAGTGCGTTTTGCCGGAGCCCGTCGGTCCTGCGATGACGCAAGGGAAGGGATGCTGCCACCCAGGGTCCATGGTTCGAGGTGTATCCGTTGTCGTGGTAACCCGCTCTTGTAAATTTCGTACGAGTGAACTGGAGTGGTGGTGGGTACAACGTCGGTCGTCGTTGTCTGTTCACGTTCAGAGATGGTGCTGGGGGTGGGCACAACGTGGGTGGTCGGTTCACTGTGAGGGATGAAATCCGGTGGGTCTTGAGACGTAGTAGGTGTACTTGGTGTAAGTGTAGAGCTCGACGTGGCTTGTACGCGGGGTGTGGTGGTGGTGGTGACTGGGCTCGATACGACTGGTGCTCTCTGTAGACCCGTTTCATTGATGGCTGGTGTTCTCAGTTGGTTAAGTAACGTACTGACATAGGCTACGTCGTAAAACACACCTCCGTACAACACACTCAGCAGGGTTAGCAATAGCACCCCAAAGACCACTTGCGCTTTGCGCGTTTTGCGAGACGCTGTCTTCGGAGGCAGCTGCTGTTGGTCCATAGCACTGTGGTCGGACGCGGAATGAAGGAGGACGGCAGTGGTGTCTGGCTTTATAGTCGTTTCACCTGGTTGGCAGCGACCCAGGAATTGAAGGAACTGGGCCAGCCTTGCCATTTTACGAAATGAAACAGTTTGCCACGTCGACGTTCCGTTTTCAAAATCTGCTCCACTGTGTAGTAGTCTTGCTGTGTTTTTACCACAGGCTGTAATTCCGTCTGGTAAAACGTCCCTAGCAACGGTTCCCCTTGAAGATCTTCCAGTTCATAGACTCGCTACTGTCGGGGTAGGCGCCGTTTAATCAGGAAGTGCTCATCGCTCCAGTTGGGCAAGTAACTTTTCTCGAACTTGCCCTTGACTTTAATGATCCGTACAGGGTCCCTGACCTTGTACACCGCCTTCGGCGTTCGCTGCGATGGCCTGGGGTACAAGACACGCCGGACTTGGGCTTCATTGCGTTGGGTCACGGTAATGGGGGCTCTCTCTATACTTCGATGATAGGCTCGATTGTAACCCTCACCAGTTTCGGGAGAACATCGATGTACCGCCTTGTATTCTTATAGGTGAAATATTTATACATGCGGCCTTTGAATGTCCTGTTGAACCTTTCCACCACGGAAGCCTTGGTCTCGTTGTACGTATGGAAGAAAACACCTTCTGGGCTTTCAGAAACTGTTGGAACGGTCTGTTGAGGAATTCCGTGCCTTCGTCGGTTTGCAAATACAAAGGTTTGCGCCCGGTCTTGAAGATGTCTTTGAACGCCGCTATGAGATTTGCCCCCGTTTTCGTCCGGATGGGTACCACCCACGCATACTTGGATAGGATATCGATGCACGTCAAGATATACCGATTCTCATCGCTGTGTTTGGCAAAGGCGCTCATATCGACCAAATCCGCTTGCCACTGGGCATCTATTCCTCCCACGATGACCCGGTTCCGTAGAAAATGGCGACGGACAGATCGATGTAAGGTATAGGTGTCTTGTCTTCTTAACCAATCTCGGACTTGGCAACGTTGTATCCCCTGGGGTTTGGCCGCTCGATAGAGAGCCGACAATGCACTATAGGCCGCCGGACTGTCGGGACTGTAGTATAAGTTATCCAACACCTTCCCCCAGCGCTTCATGGTGACAAAATGATGATGGACCCTGGCTCTATCGTTTATTTATAACGGGTATATCTTGGGCCGGAGTTTCTTTCTGATTTTCTTCGTGGACTTGCACAGTGGCCATGGTAAATGACCAGTCCAACTCGTCTGATGACCGCTTGATAAGCACTTCATCCACATCCACCACGGCATCTTCCAATGCAGACCATAGATCAGGGTAAAATGCACTGTACCTCCATCTAGCCGAGCCAATTGAGCAAAGAAAGGGCCGCGTCGGATGTACACATCGTGACACAAGTGGATGAGGTCGCCGTCCAGTTCACCAGACAACACCTGTTTGAATTTGGTCCAGCCCTCCCGGGACAGACGAATGTGAGCCGGGCACGGTTGTGTAGGGTCCGTGTCTCCCACCACCTCCTCCATGATATCGACCTTGTCCGCATACACGTGCAGGAAAACCTCGGGGGTCAAGCTGAAATACGCCAGTACTATATGCTCCGTCATGGTCAGTACGTGAATGGTACCAGATTTCACTGTCTCTCGTATTTATAGGGAGAACCCCGTGAGATCAAAGGACCAGGTGGTCATGTCATTGGGCTGACTGAGTCTAGCGGGGTAATCAATGGCATCGTCGTCGGGTTCATGTAGTTGTTCATGGGGTTCAGCCGCCGCGTCTTCCATAGCACGAACCCACGCCAATTGGTCGGGTGATCGGTCGTCCGGTGTAAACAACTGATCCACAATAGGCACTACTTTCTCCAAGGCTGACCACACAGAGGGGCTTAGGAGGATACTTCGCGTAGGCTCTTGGTAGCGGCCCAGGCGTATGTGGACGGGAGGTACGGAATATACGTAGATGGCATTGTCCAGGTGGATGAGGTCTCCGTCCAACTCACCGCTCAACACCCGTTTAAATTTAGTCCAGCCATCACGCTGTAGCGTCACCGTATTCGATAGCATCTCAGCGGGCGCCCAGTAAATAGCTTCATCGTCTTTCACGAGGATGACTTTATCTTGATAGACGTATAACCCCACACTGGGTGTAAGAGGCAGGATGGCTCGTAGATAAGTTGACATGCTTGCTCTAAATGTCGAAGGGAGAATGACACACACTCTGTCTCATCCCTCGTATTTAAAGTGTCAATACCACAGCGCCAGGGTGAATAGGGCACAGACTAGTATGAGGCCAACCAGCCGGCGCTGGTTCCGGCGTGAGCGCTCCTGGTCCATAGCGCGAGCATCAAGGATGGCTGTCATAGTCCAGTAGTGGTGAGTGATGGCACGCCACTCCATCGAGTGCACTCTGTGGAGGACTGCTTCTGTGAACTCGTTCAGGATCTGGCGTCGTCCCTCGTTGTCGTCGCCATCTGCAAACATGGACCGGACCACTGCTCGGTAACCCGTGAACGAATTCACCACGGTGGCATACTGTAAAATGCGAGTCGCATGGGGCTGGGTGTCCGCCATGGCTCTGTAGAAATGAAGGTGTGGGATCCAGAGGGACGTGTTTTATAGACCAGATGTAGCTCTACGGGTATAGTCCGTGATACGTACTATTCTGATGGGCTAGTCCAAAAAAAGGGAGCAACAACAACAACACAGATTACAGATCAATCCTTTTATTATGCGTGAACAACATAGAAATGCATGTACTGACCTGTCTGTGGGAGGTTTCCCACAATGGCGTTCACCTTCGCGTGTTTTCGTGTACGTCCGTGTCTTTTCGTTAAAGTCCGTGTATCTTCGGTAAAGTCCGTAGGCATTGGGCAAGGAAGCTTTTTCCCGAGACCGAATCACCGCCAGACATGACTGCATCACCGCGGATGAATACATTTTTGCACTCACTCACACCACAGGTCGAGTGAGGTATCAAAGTGAAGCTTAGGTGAAGGAGCATCTAATGGACTGGGTGTGGGGTTGACATATCGATAAAAAATGGATATGACCTTGAACTGATCACGTGACCTCCCGTGATGACAAATACCCAGAACCAAGTCAGTACATGCATCCCATAGTCCCAGGTCAAGTTCAGCCCCATATCCAGCCCATCAGATGCCCCTTCACGAATGCTTCACTTTGATACCTCACTCGACCCCATTGGACCATTAGGGGCTCCCCTAGCTCCAAGACGTCTATTTCCATACCCTTGGGTCACCACGCATGCGCAGAATGCCGATATTTCAACCCCACGCCCAGTCCATCAGATGCCCCTTCACGAATGCTTCACTTTGATACCTCATACGACTCCATTGGCCCATTAGGGACTCCGCTAGCTCCAAAACCGCTATTTCCATACCCTTGGGCCACCGCGCATGCGCAGAATGCCGATATTTCAACCCCACACCCAGCCCATCAGATGCCCCTTCACGAATGCTTCACATCGATACCTCACTCGACCCCACTTGACCAGTAGTCAATCTCCTAGCTCCAAAAAGGCTATTTTCATACCCTTGGGCCTCCGCGCATGCGCAGAATGCCGATAGTTCAACCCCGCGCCCAGCCCATCAGATGCCCCTTCACCTAACCTTCAATTTGATACCTCACTCGACCCCATCGGACCCTTAGGGGCTCCCCTAGCTCCAAAAGGGCTATTTTCATACCCTTCGGCCGCCGCGCATGCGCAGAATGACGATATTTCAACCCCACACCCAGCCCATTAGATGCTCCTTCACCTAACCTTCACTTTGATACCTCACTCGACCTCATCGGACCATTTTATCTAGGGACTACTTTTTCTCCGCGGAAGCTTTTTCCCGAGACCGAATCACCGCCAAAACCACGGCCAAACCGCATCACCGCGCATGAATACATATTTTTTTTTTTTTTGCCGGAACTTTTTTTTTTGCCCGAACATGCCCGAACATGCCCGAACCACGCCGCCATCTTGCTTTACAACAGGGCCGACACCCACCATCTTGCTTTACAACAGGGACGACACCTCAACCAATCAAATTCAACCTCACACTTACAATTCAACCAATCAAAAGCCTCGTTACAAACCATCCAGTTGTGACGTCATAGTTACATCCGGGTGAACGGCGGCTTTAGTTGCTCGTTGTCCACTACTGGCCCCTAGTGGACCGATTGGGTTGAGTGAGGTGTCAAAGTGAAGCGCTCCTCCAGGGCGATCAAGTCATTGGTGGGTGTATGTAAAATTAGGATTTGTCCCGAAAACATAAAATGCGGAACAAAGACTTTACCCCTAAAATAGGGCCTGATTCGCACATTTGCATCTGTACGGGAAAATGCCTATATGGGTATAAGAGTGGTCATTTTTTTGTGGATTTTACTATGGGTTGTGGGGCCTTGTTTTTCACGTCTCACCACGTAGAACACATGGGCGGGTTCTCGAAGCTAAGCGGTGAAATTTTTCGAAAAGTTCACGGAGGTATGGATAGGCCTATAGGCCTAATGGCTCAGTGGATAGGTCCATACTTGGCAATTCACACATGAAGCTAAGCGGTGAATTTTTTTAAAAAGTCACTGCGCGCATGCTGGGTGCTGGGTGGCCGTTTTGGGGTCCAGGTGAGCCCTTAGTGGTCCGATGGTGTCGCAAGAGGTTTTATTTTGAAGCTCTCGTGGAGGAGCATCCGACTGAACTAATGTATCGTCCGTTTTCAATATTCTGCGCATGCGCAGTCTGGTCGTAATATAGAAAGGAGGCATTTTGGGGGTGCGTGGGGATGTGTTTGGGATAGAGATAGACCACTATTGGTCCAAATGGTTCGTGGGAGGTGTCAAGGTGAAGCTTTTGTGGGGTGGAGTCAGAATACAGGACATATATGGTACAATACAGGACAGATATTGTATAGCACAGGACAGATATTGTATAACATAGGAGAGATATGGTATGATACAGCACAGATATGGTATAATACAAGACATATATTGTAAAATACAGCACAGATAATACAGGACAGATATTGTATAATACAGGACAGATATTGAATAATACAGGACATATATTGTATCATACAGGACGGATATTGAATAATACAGGACAGATATTGTATAATACAAGACATATAATTTATAATACAAGACATATATTGTAGCATCCGGATGTAAAACCACAGTCCCGGATGTAAAACAATGAAAACCCCGGATGTAAGATGAGGTCGCGGATGTAAAACAAAGGTCCCCGGATATAACTGGTCATACATACTTAGGTTATTATTATGGACAACATAGATACAGTCTGGTCATACATAATTATGTTATTATTATGGACAACAAACATACAGTCTGAGAAAAATTCAAAACGATAAATGTGTGAAGTAGTAGCCAGATAAACTGCCTAACGCCACATCACCGCGATGTATATATTATCAGGATACTGTGCTGTTCCCGCAAGAGTACAAGTACATGGACAAGAAAAATGTAAATTGGTAGAGTATATGTATATGGACAGATTACATGTACCGGCACATAGTACATGTATAGGCACATAGTACATGTACTTTCGCTACTACTTGTACTGATGACGTCACCGATGACGTCATAGATGCTGTGAACATCCATCAAATCGGGGGCTACACTCCGAGAGCTAGAAAATGACACCTCCCACGGCGCATTCGGACAAATAGTGCTCCATCTCTACCCCAAACACACCCCCACGCATCCCCAAAATGACCACTTTACTTACTACACCCAACTGCGCATGCGCAGATTGACGCGACTTGCAATACAAAGCACGCCATTCTGGCTCTACCCCACAGAAGCTTCACTTTGACCCCTCCCACGACCCATTTGGACCAATAGTGGTCCATCTCTATCCCAAGCACTCTCCCACGCACCCACAAAATGCCTGCTTTCTATAACACGGCAAGACTGCGCATGCGCAGAATATTGAAAGCGGACGATGCATTAGCCCAGTCGGATGCTCCTCCACGAGAGTTCTAAAATAAGACCTAGTACGACACCATCGGACCATTTGGGGCTCACCTAGGCCCCAAAACAGCCACCCAGCACTATTTACCCACTACGCATGCGCGCAGGGACTTTTTCGAAAAATTTCACCGCTTAGCTCCGAGACCCTGCCCGTCGTGTTTTACGTAGTGAGACGAAGAAAACAAGACACCACAACCCATAGTAAAATACACCAAAAATGACCACCCCTATACACATACAGGCATTTTCCCGTACAGATACAAATCTGCGAATCAGGCACGATTTTAGGGGTAAAGTTCCACTTTTTATATTTTCGGAGACAAATCCTCAATGTACATGCATCCACCCATGACTTGATAGGCAGGCCCGATAAGCCGGAGACCGGCATTAGCCCTTTTGGACATCGTTGATGGGAGTTTCCCCCTATTGTAGGGGTAAAATCTGTGTTCCGCTTTTTGTATTTTTGGGACAAATCCTAATTTTACATACACCCACCCACTGGTTGATCGCCCTGGAGGAGCGCTTCACTTTGACACCTCACTCGACCCAATCGGTCCGCTAGGGGCCCCTCTCCCCCCAAAATGCCCCGGTGATTGCCGAAGATTGCCGGAGAATTTCCCCCAGACTATTTTTCTGTACGCGGAGGCTTTTTCCCGCGACCGCATAACCGCGGCGGAATACATGCCCCAAACGTCACGTGACCGGAAATGACGTCACCATGGCAACCACTTGACCTGCAAAAATTGGAACTCTCCTGTGTTCGGAGGTAGTTTTTCTCCCCACTATGCAATTTTTTTAGGTCAAAGGTCAAGTTGCGTTAATATCAGTTTTATATACTACTTGCCTGACACACTGATAATTATTCCAGAAAATGGGCTGCGCATTTATAAATGGACTGAAGAGAGTCAGATGACAAAAAAATTTCGTTATTATCTAAAATATCATTTACAAACCGCACGCCTTTTCCATCCCAGTGACCTAAATGTAGAGCTTTATTATCAATCTTAATTTTTTTTCATTGTAACATTTCATTCGAGAAAGTTTGACAGTCCTCTAGTTTTATTTGAAATTCTGTCCAGGCTAGAAGCGTGTCCCTCCAAAATACGTTTTCCATCGTTGGTATAATATTAGTTCTTAAGAATGCTGAACCAACTCCTATTGGGTCTATATTCTTTGGCATATACATTTTCAAAATATTACCCCACTTGGAATTATCAGCTTGTAATATCCTAATCCACGATATATTTTGTGCCTGGATTACATATTAACAATAGGATTATATAAACCGCCATGTTCAAGTGGTTTAACAGAAATTTTTCTCAAAAATTTATCAGGTTTCGAGTTCCAAACAAATTCAAAACAGCGTTTCTGGAGTTCATTTATAAGTGGTTCGGGTGGGTTTGGAAGAGAGGAAAATAGATGGTTGAGTTTCGGCAACAACACGCCAAATGACATTTCGTCCTAGTGGAGTCAATCCTATTTTGGACCATATCTTTATGAGTATGACAGTATCTTTTAATTCATCTTTGTATTTTTTCAACCTTTTCGGCCAAATTGTTTGTAAACACAAGACCTAATAGCTTAAAGTCACCTTGTGACCAGTCTAAATTCCATTTAGTACGAAACCACTGAGAAAATGTTGGTACTTGGCATAAAACTGCAATTTAAAAACCAGCCATTTTAGATTTATTTCTCACGCTTCTCTACTAATTTTCGGCCCATTTCAAGACACCCCCTCGTAATTATTGAGGGTGGAGAGACGAAGTAGTCCTTGGTCTCCGCTCTTTGAGACATTCCGTTCTTTGTGCAATGCGGGGGTATAGGGGGAGAGGCAAATCTTAATAAATTAATATCCTATCAACGTTCTCCAACAATTGAATATTAATAAGCGTCAATCCTTCCCCCTCCGTGTCATTAATCAAAGATCTTTTTTTTATATATTCATAATGGCATTCCTTGAATCAACTCAGAGTCGCTTTCTTGTACAGAATTTTTCTTAGTATGCATGGCGTTGATATTCATTTTGACCGGCATGAAAATCTTGTACCGACAAATACCGTGAACACAAAGGTAGGCAAAAATGTCGACTTGTCTCATTTTGGTGTAGTCATGCGCAGTCATGTATCGCTCTATCGCCATCGCTCTATCGCTCTATCGCCATCGCTCTATCGCTCTATCGCCATCGCTCTATCGCTCTATCGCCATCGCTCTATCGCTCTATCGCCATCGCTCTATCGCTCTATCGCCATCGCTCTATCGCTCTATCGCTCTATCGCTCTATCGCTCTATCGCTCTATCGCTCTATCGCCATCGCTCTATCGCTCTATCGCCATCGCTCTATCGCTCTATCGCTCTATCGCCATCGCTCTATCGCTCTATCGCCATCGCTCTATCGCTCTATCGCCTTATGGCACGATGGCGAAGTGACGATGGCCCCTCTCGGCCACCATACCCCTCTGATGACTTAGGCACATTTCTCAGACTCAGAGAAGACGAAACGTATTTATCTGATCATAGACGTTATTTCCGTGGTTGTGCTGTACTACATGTGCTGTGGAATTCGGTTAATTAGCCAATTATCACCTTATTTCTTATCTGTTCCAGGTCGACCTGCTTTGACGCTGTCCATGTTTATACACGGCCTTCGATGTTGAAGGCGAACCCAGACGTGAATGTTCAGCCGGACGAAGGAGTCCGAGGTCTTAGCACATATCATTATGGTGTCGGTGGCTGTCATCATGCAGCTGGTTCCTGTGGTCCCAACTACTGCTGCTGTCAACGACCAGCTTAAAAGCTACTTTGACGTCTTGATATACACAAAGGATCTGTCACACAATCAATACGTTCGTTCAATATTTTTTATAGGTCGTCCATATTATCTACTACGCCATCGGTATACAAACTCATCAATTCCCCGTGTTGTTTTCTTTACTTCAGAATTATCAGAATAACCTTTTTGTGGAGAGTGTGCTCAGAAGAGACACCAATTCCATGCAGAACAAGTTGATTCAATTAATACAATTTAGAATGAAGTCTCAGATCTATAGCTTATTCAGATGAAAAGTGTGTGTAATCTCAACTTAAAAACCAAATACTTCATATTGTAAAAAAAATATATTGTAAGTTTATTCAGTTTAAAGGCAATATGCAGATATTTTTAGAGTGTACAATAACTAATCACTCAACCAATTACATGTTAGTCGCCTTGTTAATGTGGAAGACAATGCATGTGTCAATCTCATGATCAATGCCTTATCTCCCAGAGATAGAATAAATATTCATCCAACCAAGTTCTTGTTTCATGTTTTGCTAAATTATAGGTGAAAACCCAACATAACTGCATTCTATCACGAAATTTGGTAACTCAAGGTATGGTTCGAACGAAGAAACAGTATCTTCTATGGATATAATAGGACAGTCCCGAGATGAACCTCTTTAACCGCAAAAGGTGCGAAACGATTTCATTGCCCATGTGACGTTATGGTGAGATTCATCACCATAACAGGGGTCCAACACCCCTGACCGCAGTCATTGCACTAGCACAGTTTCGAATAATATAAGACAGCTATTTGGTGTGGTCTCCGGAGCTGATTGAAACAGTCTATTGGCGAAGCTGACGTTTCGATTGGGGAATTCTCGATTTGAAAAGGGGACATTCCAAACAGTACAGCGATGAGAGGCTACTGAGTGACAAACCGCAGGTTCATCGTTTTATTTGCTAACTAACCTGAAAGGATATGTACATTAGGCATATCTGGAACAATTGATTGGAACACGGCGCTTTGATTTGCGTTCAGCGACAAAGCTAAACAGTCGACATATGATAGCCTGACAAGCTGTCACCCCTATACACTAAGTAATTGGACCCATTGTATCACACACTACGGCAGTTCCATACGCATGAACTATATTTGTGCGAAACACAAACAAAAATCAATGATACAAACTCGCTATTAGTGAAGCCAGTGTAGGCTATTGATGAACAGATTTTCGGAGATATTTTGTTAATGAATAATAAGGTTATTAAAGTGATAGAAAAAGGTTTTGTATAGGCGGAGTAATCTTTACGCTGAGAGCGTGTTAAGGTTTCGATTACGGACAGGGCTCGTAGGCTAGACGATAGTCGTTCAGCTGACGTGCGCTGTTTGGAGTTTGGCTGAGGTTAGGCAAGGAACCATTTCTTAACATTGATAATGCTGTATTATTCTATTCACGGAGATTTACAGGTCATGACTTCTGTTAGCAAATGCCTATTTAACTCTGTGGCAATAATGTCTTCAAAGTTAACTTGTTTTTCAGTAGGTTGAAAGTCACAATCATACTTATTTTCCAATTTCTGGGGTATAGTCAATGTTAAAGCATTGCCCGGTGCCTAACCTTGACCCGACGTCACGTGGGCAATGACGTCGTTTCGCGCCTTTCAGGGCTAAAGAGTTCTATCTCGGGACTGTCCTGTTACTCTGTATCAGCATATGTTACCCATATACCTATGAAGTAAAGAAAATGTAATTCCTTGCTTCGTTAAAACGGAATTGTGAGCGAACGCACTGCGTTACAAAAACGGGTGTAGATTGTGATTAATGGAGTGGGGGTGTACGAATAATTTGATTTAGTGACACAGATTTGATATTCATTCCACCCTATTAAAAGCGCATTTCTCCACTTTGCCAGGTAAACGACTAGGGAATATCGGGGAAACGCTTGTGTAAGGCCTGTGGTGTTTCAGTTAGGTGGAATAGATATGGGGTTTATGATGTATATACCCGCTATGTTTGATCACGTGGTACTTCAGCCTGTAACAGAAACACATTCATACCCAAGCTGCAAAGTCTATGGTGAAATCGCTCATATAATATTTTCTTCGTATTACAAGCGTCTAGTCCGTCATTCACAATCCAGCCGTCGTCCATTAGAGAATATCCGCGTCCATAATCCAAAGACCTATTCCATTTTCCATATAACAGTATTAGCACCTAATTCAAAAAGACGATCATAGTATACATAAACATAGGCTTGCTTCCTACAAGAAAGAAGCGGTCAACAGTTTTCAATGATGCCGGCAAGACATCATGATGTTCCAAAAATATCAAATCCGTATCGCTGATCAGTATTCTTAATCCATAATATTCGTAGTAAAGTCGTCATCTAAGAATGATGTTCAACGACCAAACCACGTCGAACTATTGTCAAGCGAAGATTATCAAGGTTTACACGTGTGTAACCCATAATACTCAACATTATCAAGGTTTACATGTCAACCTTAGACACGTGTGTAACCCATAATACTCAACATTATCAAGGTTTACATGTCAACCTTAGACACGTGTGTAACCCATAATACTCAACATTATCAAGGTTTACATGTCAACCTTAGACACGTGTGTAACCCATAATACTCAACATTATCAAGGTTTACATGTCAACCTTAGACACGTGTGTTACCCATAATACTCAACATTATCAAGGTTTACATGTCAACCTTAGACACGTGTGTAACCCATAATACTCAACATTATCAAGGTTTACATGTCAACCTTAGACACGTGTGTAACCCATAATACTCAAACCTAGGTCAATGGTATTCATTTCTGTTTCTGAAAAAAGTGAATATACCTCACGAAAGTGGAAAGAGATTCAGATTTGTGCTCTAAGGCGTAACGTAAATCATATCGTCGCACAATCACAATGTCAACATCCGAATGTACAGAGATCTGTCTCTCTTATATCTTCAGATAGTCCATCTTACAAAATCATACTCCATGACATACACCTCAAAGTTTTGAATTTAATTGAAGCTTTATTCGCCAGATTTAATAATGTAGAAATAAAAATGCTCCTAATAATTACCACTAGTGCATGGGAATAAAGCCATGGCGGGTTTGTTATATCTCATGGATATCGTAAAAGTTCAATCAACGAGAGCAGAATATTATTATCTAATATTTAACTGAATGGCGAATGAAGATAATGATATATGATGGTAGTGACATATGATCTGTAAGGTCGTGACTCTCGTTCAATTTAAGTGACAAGTTTCTGTATCATTTCTCACAGAAAAGTATATCATAGACACAAGTAGCAACAGTGGAAATTCATGAGTAACGCTGGTATTGATTCGAGCATTACTAATCAATGTGATTAATAAGATATCTAGTTAGCTCACACTTAATAAGGATTTGGAAGTCATGAATTTTATTTAGAAGACAGTGTTCCAGATATACGTGCCTTTTAGTTTCACACTGTAAAGTGATAAGTTGGATCGACAGGAGTATCTACTCAGATTTAGGTTTGACTGTCTGTTGTGTACTGATGTGTTGCTGATTGTTTTGTAAAATGGTTCGATAGAGTAAAGGAAGAAAAACATCATGGTGAATAAATTCATGACGGAAACTCAAGATGGAAGAGTTATCGAGTTTAGTCACTAGTAAGAGATTCTGTTTTAAAAAGAGATGCAGAACGCGCGTATTTGTCGCTCGATGTGTCGATTCGAATGAGTGGTTTGGTAGCAAAGCTAGCGGTCGGACGTGCGATGGGTAAGCATTGACCCAGATTATATTGGAATACGTGATATAAGAGTTCGGTAAAACAGAGAATAGTATAAATTGGAGCGATATGCAAGAGGTAGGAAAAACTAACGACGTCTGGCGAATAAAAAGCAACCCATATGATTCAAAAAGCATCCCTCGGCACCTAACATTCAGACCGGAGAATACGGTGGATTCTCCGATGTAGCCTTAGTATCTCAGCCGCGCTTTTATTGCAGCTGTTCATGTGGAGACTATGAAGTATCCACACGGCCCCTCGCACCGGCTTAAGCGGAATTAGATGCGCTGGTTCGGGAGCTGTGATGACGGTCAGCTCAAACAGCTCATCAGATGTTAATGGATGAGCATCGTGGACGTCCAATGGAGTAAATGCCTCAACATGGTGTAACCTGGTAAATGCCAGAATACCCAGAGAAATACAATCTGTCTTTCTGTTGAGACAGCGTGCAAGATCTATGGCGTTACGTTTCGTAACTTGTGTCTAATTCCACTTAACCCGGGGCTAGGGGCCGTATGAACCCATGTACTTCAAGATCCGCATGGTACCCATGAACAGTCACAATCAAAGCGTGACTGAGATACATCATTCTTTAGATGACGACTTTTATGGATTAAGAATACTGATTTGATATTTTTGGAACATCATGATGTCTTGCCGGCATCATTGAAAATTGTTGACCGCTTCTCTCTTGCAGGAAACAAGCCTATGTTTATGTATACTATGATTGTCTTTTTGAATTTGGTGCTAATACTGTTATATGGAATATGAAATAGGTCTTTGGATTATGGACGCGGATATTCTCTAATGGACGGCGGCTGAATTATGAATGACGGACCAGACGTTTGTAATTTGATATTATTTATAACACCAATATTTCTCGACAGTTTTGGCCTTGAGTAGTCTATATGTCTTTGTTAGTTTAGCTTATAGTTAAAGTATATTCTTAGGAATTTAGCATTATAAACGTATATATATGTTTTTAAATATGAGACCTTATTGCAAGAAACCCAATCTTTGAGTTTGTGGAGTTCTTCTGACATTTTTTTTAGGGTTTGTGTGCGAGTCAAAGGCACTTGTGCCATCAGCAAAAAGAGTAAAGTTTAGAATGTTGGAGGTTTTAAGTATGTCGATGATATAAATAAATAAGAGAATACCGAGCCTTGGGGCACTCCGCATGATTTTTTTAGGGTTCAGAGAGAATGTTATTCAGATACACGGAATCCATATTGGTTTGGACATATAATACTATTTTAGTCTAAAATTGATGTCGTTCTGTTAACCAGGAGTTTCTATTCGATTTACTAAAACTGGGTAACACGGAAATAGGCCTGTAGTTATCGAGTTCCTATAGCCAGCTTTAAAGACAGGGTTGACTTTCGCAATTTTGAGACAGTTGGGAACTAATCCCGAGTGAAAAGATAAGTTGAAAATTGAAGATATTGGATCAGCATTGTGGCTTGAAATGGGTCCGAGTAATGATGTCATGAAATAATAGTCAGGCCAGGATTAATTCTAGGTTATAAGACAAATGCGAAATATCCATTTTTGAGAAAGCAAATCAAGATGGCTACTATTAGTATTGAACAAGTTAGCTACTTGTGGGATAATGGACAAGTTAGCTACGCACTCTATCACGTCTAATTACAGGATTTATCACAAAGGAAAATTCATCCGAGAACTATCAGACAAATCCATTCAATTTCATCAGTTTTTTACTTATCTGCCATATGTGTCTATGCAAACGGGGTCAGCTTTCCACATCGAAAATTCACGGCGACATATGACGTTCAAAATCCATCTCTCTCTAAATGCACCTTCGGACACTTTCGCTTGCTGGATACCTTTGACCAGTTTGGGGAGAACTGTGAGTTGTTTAATTTACTCAGAGTATTCAGCCCTGTTAAATGTCGACAAATTTGGAAATCAGCTTAACCGACCTGCGCCATAATTTCGGACTTTCAACCATGTTGCACAGTGGATGTTTTTCAGCGGACACCATACCCTGTCCGTATGCCTATATCATAAACACTGATCCATTTAGCAAACCTGGCCAGTAATGAGTAGATCTGAATAATGCGAATACCTTTCTCTTAATGATAGATATTAGCAATCAAACTCTGTATTCTGATATTATGTTTTATATATTTTAATGCTAAAATGCTTTAATTCATGACTCGTGATCTTTGTAAACATTCAATCGAAAGAGATACACTTTTTAGCCCTCTGAGAGTAATTGAAATGGGATAACAAACCATGACAAAACTGCTTGTATTTCTATATTTACAAACGGATGCATAGTAGTAGTTAAAAGCTAAAAAAGGTCGTATTTTGCCGGGGGAGGTAACTCTCGATTCCGACAGGGGGCGCCACCAGCTCAAGACAGCTCCCCCGCAAAAGGGAGGTAACTCTTGATGCACTTTTGGTGATTTTTGGCAAAATGCCGGGTTATCTTTCCTGATTCGAACATTTGTATATTAAATCTATACGGGAAAATGCCTGTATGGGGTATGGATGGGCCGAAGGGGCATCTGATGGGCTGGGTGTGGGTTTGAAATATCGTCATTCTGCGCATGCGTGGTGAACAAAGGTTATAGAAATAGACGTTCTGAGATCTAGGGGAGCCACTAATGGTCCGATGGAGTTGAGTAAGGTATCAATGTGAAGCCTATGTGAGGGGGCATCCGATGAGGTGGGTGTGGGGTTGGTATATCGTCATTCTGCGCATTCGCGGTAGACCAAGGGTATGGCAATAGACGTTTTGGGATCTAGGGGAGCCCCTAATGGGCCGATGAAGTCGAGTGAGGTATCACTGTGAAGCCTATGATTGGACTAGTGTCTCGGCCGTTGTCAACATTCTGCGCATGCGCAGACAGGGAATTGTGGGAAAAGGGTATGGAAATAGACGTTTTGCGGTCGAGGTGGGCCACTAATGGTCCAATTGGGTCATATGAGGTATCAATGTGAAGCATTCGTGAAGGCGCATCTGATGGACTGGGTGTGGGGCTGGGATATCGCCATTCTGTGCATGCGCGGTAGACCAAGGGTATGGAAATAGACGTTTTGGGATGTAGGGGAGCCCCCTAATGGGCCGATTGGGTCGAGTGAGGTATCAATGTGAAGCCTATGTGAGGGGGCATCCGTCTGGGCTAGTGTCTCGGCCGTTATCAACAGTCTGCGCATGCGCAAACAGGGAATTGTGGGAAAAGGGTATGGAAATAGACGTTTTGGGGTCTAGGTGAGCCCGTAGTGGACCGATGTGGTTGAATGAGGTATCGTTGTGAAGGATACGTGAGGGGGCATCCACCTGGACTAGTGTATCGGCCGCTGTCAACATTCTGCGCATGCGCAGATAGGGAATTGCGAGAAAAGGGTATGGAAATAGACGTTTGGGGTCTGAGTGGGCCACTATTGGTCCTATGGAGTCGTATGAGGTATCAATGTGAAGCCTATGTGAGGGGCATCCGTCTGGGCTAGTGTCTCGGCCGTTGTCAATAGTCTGCGTATGCGCAAACAGGAAATTGTGGGAAAAGGGTATGGAAATAGACGTATTGGGGCCTAGGTGGGCCACTCGTGGTCCTATGGAGTCGTATGAGGCATCCATGTGAAGCTTATGTGAGGGGGCATCCGACGGGGTGGATGTGACGTGGAACTGACGTCATTCTGCGCATGCGCAGTAGACCGAGTGTATGGAAATAGACGTTTTGGGGTCGAGGTGGGCCATTATTGGTCCAATGGAGTCGTATGAGGTATCAATGTGAAGGATACGTGAGGGGGCATCCGCCTGGACTAGTGTCTCGGCCGTTATCAACATTCTGTGCATGCGCAAACAGGGAATTGTGGGAAAAGGGAATGGAAATAGACGTGTTGGTGTTTAGGTGGGCCACTATTGGTCCGATGGAGTCAAGTGAGGTATCAATGTGAAGCACACGTGAGGGAGCATCCGACTGGGTGGATGTGGGGTAGGAATATCGTCATTCTGCGCATGCGCAGCCAGGCCGTAGTATGGAAATAGACATTTTGAGGCCGATATGGACCAACATGGGTCCGAATGTATCTAGGGAAGTGTTATTTTGTAGCTCTCGGGGTGTAGACCACGACTTGAAGGGATGTATGTCCACGTCACCTGTGAAGTCACTGGTGACGTCATCAGTGAGAGTAGTAGCGAAAGCGAGAGTTTCCGAGGTGCGATGGAGTGCATTTGGAGTAGATAACGGCCTATTTTTTCATCCAACTACCTGCTAGAGTTACCTGTGAGTGTGAGTGTATGCGCGCGTGTGTGTGAGTGAGTGAGTGAGTGAGTGTGAGTGAGTAAGTGAGTGAGTGAGTGAGTGAGTGTGAGTGAGTGAGTGAGTGAGTGAGTGAGTGAAGCGTGCACAACGCCGGTGAGGCGTCCCCAACGCCCGTCTTAACGCATGGACGCATTAACGACGGTGAGTGAGTGAGTGAGTGAGTGGGATCCGACTGGACTAAAGGTTCCTCCGTTTTCATCATTTTGCGCATGCGCAGTCTGGCCGTAGTATAGAAAGCAGGCATTTTGCGGATTCGTGGAGGTTTGTTGAGTGGTTGACCATCCCTGGTCAAATGGACCGTGTGGGGTATCAGTGTGAAGCTCTCGAATGGCTGTCACCCGTCAAGGCCCGTCGTTACGCCTTAACGCCTGTCTCAACGACTTACCGCCCTATCTTTACGCCTTAACGCCCTAGCATAACGCCTTGACGCTATGATACAGACAGATGAGAGAACAACAACAACAACAAGGATGAGAGAACAACAACAAGTTTTTTCATATAGTCTATTTTCCCCTCCATCATAACATACCCACGCTGGGGGAGCCGTGTTGGGTAGGTTTACAATTCAAGAAGTCTCTTGTCCAGTCAGAGGCCGCCATCTGCCATAGTCGTTCTTGTCCGTTAGATGTATTCTCAGCTGCTCTTGTCCAATCAGAAGTCGCCGTTTCAGAAAGTTCCATCTTTGCTCGGTGTGACCTAATATGATTCTTACTCAATCATTCATCCGCCTCAGATACTTGTTTGCGTATTCTGAGTATCTATCAGTGCATGGGTGAATACATTCAGGGGGCTCCGGAGCTCGGAACTCGGAGAGGCTTTCCCAACATCTTTGAGGCGCCCCCAACGCCCGTCTTAACGCATGGACGCACTAACGACGGTGAGTGAGTGAGTGAGTGAGTGTGTGAGTGAGTGAGTCTTCCGGTTCCGGTCACGTGACAGTAAACATGGAAAAACCCGGATGTAAGATGACGACCCAGATGTAAAACTACAGTACCCAGCGAAGTGACCTTTGGCCCTGCGCTACTCGGAAGTGACGTCCTCGTACGCAGCCACACACGCACACATACCCGGTACACCCTGTACCCATAGCCCGTAGACAGGGAATTGTGGGAAAAGGGTATGGAAATAAACGTTTTGCGGTCGAGGTGGGCCACTAATGGTCCAATTGGGTCATATGAGGTGCCTGTTAGAGTTACCTGTGAGTGTGAGTGTATGCGCGCGTGTGTGCGAGTGAGTGAGTGAGTGAGTGACTGAGTGAGTGTGAGTGAGTAAGTGAGTGAATGAGTGAGTGAGTGTGAGTGAGTGAGTGAGTGAGTGAGTGAGTGAAGCGTGCACAACGCCGGTGAGGCGTCCCCAACGCACGTCTTAACGCATGGACGCATTAACGACGGTGAGTGAGTGAGTGAGTGAGTGGGATCCGACTGGACTAAAGGTTCCTCCGTTTTCATCATTTTGCGCATGCGCAGTCTGGCCGTAGTATAGAAAGCAGGCATTTTGCGGATTCGTGGAGGTTTGTTGAGTGGTTGACCATCCCTGGCCAAATGGACCGTGTGGGGTATCAATGTGAAGCTCTCGAATGGCTGTCACCCGTCAAGGCCCGTCGTTACGCCTTAACGCCTGTCTCAACGACTTACCGCCCTATCTTTACGCCTTAACGCCCTAGCATAACGCCTTGACGCCATGATACAGACAGATGAGAGAACAACAACAACAACAAGGATGAGAGAACAACAACAAGTTTTTTCATATAGTTTATTTTCCCCTGCATCATAACATACCCACGCTGGGGGAGCCGCGTTGGGTAGGTTTACAATTCAAGAAGTCTCTTGTCCAATCAGAGGCCGCCACTTGGCATTGCATCTGCCATAGTCGTTCTTGTCCGTTAGATGTATTCTCAGCTGCTCTTGTCCAATCAGAAGCCGCCGTTTCAGAAAGTTCCATCTTTGCTCGGTGTGACCTAATATGATTCTTACTCAATCATTCATCCGCCTCAGATACTTGTTTGCGTATTCTGATTATCTATCAGTGCATGGGTGAATACATTCAGGGGGCTCCGGAGCTCGGAGCTCCGGAGCTCTTGGAGCTCGGAGCTCCAGAGCTCTTGGAACTCGGAGAGGCTTTCCCAACATCTTTGAGGCGTCCCCAACGCCCGTCTTAAGGCATGGACGCACTAACGACGGTGAGTGAGTGAGTGAGTGAGTGAGTGAGTGTGTGAGTGAGGGAGTTCCGGTTCCGGTCACGTGACAGTAAACATGGAAAAACCCGGATGTAAGATGAGGACCCAGATGTAAAACTACAGTACCCAGGGAAGTGACCTTTGACCCTGCGCTACTCGGAAGTGACGTCATCGTACGCAGGCACACACGCACACATACCCGGGGCACCCTGTACCCTATAGCCCGTAGGGCATAGGGTACACCAGGGTGTGGGTGCACCGGGTATGCGTGTGTGTGTGTGTGTGTCTGCGTACGATGACGTCACTTCCGAGTAGCGCAGGGTCAAAGGTCACTTCCCTGGGTACTGTAGTTTTACATCCGGGTCCTCATCTTACATCCGGGTTTTCCCATGTTTACTGTCACGTGACCGGAACCGGAAGACTCACTCACTCCCACACTCACTCACTCACTCACCGTCGTTAGTGCGTCCATGCGTTAAAGTGAAGCCTATGTGAGGGGGCATCCGATGAGGTGGGTGTGGGGTTGGTATATCGTCATTCTGCGCATGCGCAGTAGACCGAGTGTATGGAAATAGACGTTTTGGGGTCGAGGTGGGCCATTATTGGTCCAATGGAGTCGTATGAGGTATCAATGTGAAGGATACGTGAGGGGGCACCCGCCTGGACTAGTGTCTCGGCCGTTATCAACATTCTGCCCATGCGCAAACAGGGAATTGTGGGAAAAGGGAATGGAAATAGACGTTTAGGTGGGCCACTATTGGTCCGATGGAGTCAAGTGAGGTATCAATGTGAAGCACACGTGAGAGAGCATCCGACTGGGTGGATGTGGGGTAGGAATATCGTCATTCTGCGCATGCGCAGCCAGGCCGTGTTATGGAAATAGACATTTTGAGGCCGATATGGACCAACATGGGTCCGAATGTGTCTAGGGAAGTGTTATTTTGTAGCTCTCGGGGTCTAGACCACGACTTGAAGGGATGTCCACGTCACCTGTGAAGTCGCTGGTGACGTCATCAGTGAGAGTAGTAGCGAAA
The DNA here is from genome assembly GCA_036873755.1 of Hanleya hanleyi. NCBI lineage: Eukaryota > Metazoa > Mollusca > Polyplacophora > Lepidopleurida > Hanleyidae > Hanleya > Hanleya hanleyi. The sequence goes on along the minus strand of JAVTVY010017419.1, from coordinate 32,375 downwards.
GCGGGAGTTTCCGAGGTGCGATGGAGTGCATTTGGAGTAGATAACGGCCTATTTTTTCATCCAACTACCTGTTAGAGTTACCTGTGAGTGTGTGTGTATGCGCGCGTGTGTGTGAGTGAGTGAGTGAGTGAGTGAGTGAGTGTGAGTGAGTAAGTGAGTGAGTGAGTGTGAGTGAGTGAGTGAGTGAGTGAGTGAGTGAGTGAGTGAGTGAGTGAAGCGTGCACAACGCCGGTGAGGCGTCCCCAACGCCCGTCTTAACGCATGGACGCATTAACGACGGTGAGTGAGTGAGATCCGACTGGACTAAAGGTTCCTCCGTTTTCATCATTTTGCGCATGCGCAGTCTGGCCGTAGTATAGAAAGCAGGCATTTTGCGGATTCGTGGAGGTTTGTTGAGTGGTTGACCATCCCTGGCCAAATGGACCGTGTGGGGTATCAATGTGAAGCTCTCGAATGGCTGTCACCCGTCAAGGCCCGTCGTTACGCCTTAACGCCTGTCTCAACGACTTACCGCCCTATCTTTACGCCTTAACGCCCTAGCATAACGCCTTGACGCCATGATACAGACAGATGAGAGAACAACAACAACAACAAGGATGAGAGAACAACAGCAAGGTTTTTCATATAGTTTATTTTCCCCTCCATCATAACATACCCACGCTGGGGGAGCCGCGTTGGGTAGGTTTACAATTCAAGAAGTCTCTTGTCCAATCAGAGGCCGCCATTTGGCATTGCATCTGCCATAGTCGTTCTTGTCCGTTAGATGTATTCTCAGCTGCTCTTGTCCAATCAGAAGCCGCCGTTTCAGAAAGTTCCATCTTTGCTCGGTGTGACCTAATATGATTCTTACTCAATCATTCATCCGCCTCAGATACTTGTTTGCGTATTCTGAGTATCTATCAGTGCATGGGTGAATACATTCAGGGGGCTCCGGAGCTCGGAGCTCCGGAGCTCTTGGAGCTCGGAGCTCCAGAGCTCTTGGAACTCGGAGAGGCTTTCCCAACATCTTTGAGGCGTCCCCAACGCCCGTCTTAACACATGGACGCACTAACGACGGTGAGTGAGTGAGTGAGTGAGTGAGTGAGTGAGTGAGTGAGTGAGTGTGTGAGTGAGTGAGTTCCGGTTCCGGTCACGTGACAGTAAACATGGAAAAACCCGGATGTAAGATGAGGACCCAGATGTAAAACTACAGTACCCAGGGAAGTGACCTTTGACCCTGCGCTACTCGGAAGTGACGTCATCGTACGCAGGCACACACGCACACATACCCTGGGCACCCTGTACCCTATAGCCCGTAGGGCATAGGGTACACCAGGGTGTGGGTGCACCGGGTATGTGTGTGTGTGTGTGTGTCTGCGTACGATGACGTTACTTCCGGGTAGCGCAGGGTCAAAGGTCACTTCCCTGGGTACTGTAGTTTTACATCCGGGTCCTCATCTTACATCCGGGTTTTTCCATGTTTACTGTCACGTGACCGGAACCGGAAGACTCACTCACTCACACACTCACTCACTCACTCACCGTCGTTAGTGCGTCCATGCGTTAAAGTGAAGCCTATGTGAGGGGGCATCCGATGAGGTGGGTGTGGGGTTGGTATATCGTCATTCTGCGCATGCGCGGTAGACCAAGGGTATGCCAATAGACGTTTTGGGATCTAGGGGAGCCCCTAATGGGCCGATGAAGTCGAGTGAGATATCACTGTGAAGCCTATCTGAGGGGGCATCTGACTGGACTAGTGTCTCGGCCGTTGTCAACATTCTGCGCATGCGCAGACAGGGAATTGTGTGAAAAGGGTATGGAAATAAACGTTTTGCGGTTGAGGTGGGCCACTAATGGTCCAATTGGGTCATATGAGGTATCAATGTGAAGCATTCGTGAAGGCGCATCTGATGGACTTGGTGTGGAGCTGCAAATCGGCATTCTGCGCATGCGCGGTAGACCAAGGGTATGGAAATAGACGTTTTGGGATCTAGGGGAGCCCCTAATGGGCCGATTGGGTCGAGTGAGGTATCAATGTGAAGCCTATGTGAGGGGGCATCCGTCTGGTCTAGTACCTCGGCCGTTGTCAACAGTCCGCGCATGCGCAAACAGGGAATTGTGGGAAAGGGGTATGGAAATAGACGTTTTGGGGTCTAGATGAGCCCGTAGTGGACCGATGTGGTTGAATGAGGTATCGTTGTGAAGGATACGTGAGGGGGCATCCACCTGGACTAGTGTATCGGCCGCTGTCAACATTCTCCGCATGCGCAGACAGGGAATTGCGAGAAAAGGGTATGGAAATAGACGTTTGGGGTCTGAGTGGGCCACTATTGGTCCTATGGAGTCGTATGAGGTATCAATGTGAAGCCTATGTGAGGGGGCATCCGTCTGGGCTAGTGTCTCGGCCGTTGTCAATAGTCTGCGTATGCGCAAACAGGGAATTGTGGGAAAAGGGTATGGAAATAGACGTTTTGGGGTCTAGGTGGGCCACTCGTGGTCCTATGGAGTCGTATGAGGCATCCATGTGAAGCTTATGTGAGGGGGCAACCGACGGGGTGGATGTGTCGTGGAACTGACGTCATTCTGCGCATGCGCAGTAGACCGAGTGTATGGAAATAGACGTTTTGGGGTCGAGGTGGGCCATTATTGGTCCAATGGAGTCGTATGAGGTATCAATGTGAAGGATACGTGAGGGGGCATCCGCCTGGACTAGTGTCTCGGCCGTTATCAACATTCTGCGCATGCGCAAACAGGGAATTGTGGGAAAAGGGAATGGAAATAGACGTTTTGGTGTTTAGGTGGGCCACTATTGGTCCGATGGAGTCAAGTGAGGTATCAATGTGAAGCACACGTGAGGGAGCATCCGGCTGGGTGGATGTGGGGTAGGAATATCGTCATTCTGCGCATGCGCAGCCAGGCCGTGGTATGGAAATAGACATTTTGAGGCCGATATGGACCAACATGGGTCCGAATGTGTCTAGGGAAGTGTTATTTTGTAGCTCTCGGGGTCTAGACCACGACTTGAAGGGATGTCCACGTCACCTGTGAAGTCACTGGTGACGTCATCAGTGAGAGTAGTAGCGAAAGCGGGAGTTTCCGAGGTGCGATGGAGTGCATTTGGAGTAGATAACGGCCTATTTTTTCATCCAACTACCTGTTAGAGTTACCTGTGAGTGTGTGTGTATGCGCGCGTGTGTGTGAGTGAGTGAGTGAGTGAGTGAGTGAGTGAGTGAGTGAAGCGTGCACAACGCCGGTGAGGCGTCCCCAACGCCCGTCTTAACGCATGGACGCATTAACGACGGTGAGTGAGTGGGATCCGACTGGACTAAAGGTTCCTCCGTTTTCATCATTTTGCGCATGCGCAGTCTGGCCGTAGTATAGAAAGCAGGCATTTTGCGGATTCGTGGATGTTTGTTGAGTGGTTGACCATCCCTGGCCAAATGGACCGTGTGGGGTATCAGTGTGAAGCTCTCGAATGGCTGTCACCCGTCAAGGCCCGTCGTTACGCCTTAACGCCTGTCTCAACGACTTACCGCCCTATCTTTACGCCTTAACGCCCTAGCATAACGCCTTGACGCCATGATACAGACAGATGAGAGAACAACAACAACAACAAGGATGAGAGAACAACAGCAAGTTTTTTCATATAGTTTATTTTCCCCTCCATCATAACATACCCACGCTGGGGGAGCCGCGTTGGGTAGGTTTACAATTCAAGAAGTCTCTTGTCCAATCAGAGGCCGCCATTTGGCATTGCATCTGCCATAGTCGTTCTTGTCCGTTAGATGTATTCTCAGCTGCTCTTGTCCAATCAGAAGCCGCCGTTTCAGAAAGTTCCATCTTTGCTCGGTGTGACCTAATATGATTCTTACTCAATCATTCATCCGCCTCAGATACTTGTTTGCGTATTCTGAGTATCTATCAGTGCATGGGTGAATACATTCAGGGGGCTCCGGAGCTCGGAGCTCCGGAGCTCTTGGAGCTCGGAGCTCCAGAGCTCTTGGAACTCGGAGAGGCTTTCCCAACATCTTTGAGGCGTCCCCAACGCCCGTCTTAACGCATGGACGCACTAACGACGGTGAGTGAGTGAGTGAGTGAGTGAGTGAGTGAGTGTGTGAGTGAGTGAGTTCCGGTTCCGGTCACGTGACAGTAAACATGGAAAAACCCGGATGTAAGATGAGGACCCAGATGTAAAACTACAGTACCCAGGGAAGTGACCTTTGACCCTGCGCTACTCGGAAGTGACGTCATCGTACGCAGGCACACACGCACACATACCCGGGGCACCCTGTACCCTATAGCCCGTAGGGAATAGGGTACACCAGGGTGTGGGTGCACCGGGTATGTGTGTGTGTGTGTGTGTGTGTGTGTCTGCGTACGATGACGTTACTTCCGGGTAGCGCAGGGTCAAAGGTCACTTCCCTGGGTACTGTAGTTTTACATCCGGGTCCTCATCTTACATCCGGGTTTTTCCATGTTTACTGTCACGTGACCGGAACCGGAAGACTCACTCACTCACACACTCACTCACTCACTCACCGTCGTTAGTGCGTCCATGCGTTAAAGTGAAGCCTATGTGAGGGGGCATCCGATGAGGTGGGTGTGGGGTTGGTATATCGTCATTCTGCGCATGCGCGGTAGACCAAGGGTATGCCAATAGACGTTTTGGGATCTAGGGGAGCCCCTAATGGGCCGATGAAGTCGAGTGAGATATCACTGTGAAGCCTATCTGAGGGGGCATCTGACTGGACTAGTGTCTCGGCCGTTGTCAACATTCTGCGCATGCGCAGACAGGGAATTGTGTGAAAAGGGAATGGAAATAGACGTTTAGGTGGGCCACTATTGGTCCGATGGAGTCAAGTGAGGTATCAATGTGAAGCACACGTGAGAGAGCATCCGACTGGGTGGATGTGGGGTAGGAATATCGTCATTCTGCGCATGCGCAGCCAGGCCGTGTTATGGAAATAGACATTTTGAGGCCGATATGGACCAACATGGGTCCGAATGTGTCTAGGGAAGTGTTATTTTGTAGCTCTCGGGGTCTAGACCACGACTTGAAGGGATGTCCACGTCACCTGTGAAGTCGCTGGTGACGTCATCAGTGAGAGTAGTAGCGAAAGCGGGAGTTTCCGAGGTGCGATGGAGTGCATTTGGAGTAGATAACGGCCTATTTTTTCATCCAACTACCTGTTAGAGTTACCTGTGAGTGTGTGTGTATGCGCGCGTATGTGTGAGTGAGTGAGTGAGTGAGTGAGTGAGTGTGAGTGAGTAAGTGAGTGAGTGAGTGTGAGTGAGTGAGTGAGTGAGTGAGTGAGTGAGTGAGTGAGTGAAGCGTGCACAACGCCGGTGAGGCGTCCCCAACGCCCGTCTTAACGCATGGACGCATTAACGACGGTGAGTGAGTGGGATCCGACTGGACTAAAGGTTCCTCCGTTTTCATCATTTTGCGCATGCGCAGTCTGGCCGTAGTATAGAAAGCAGGCATTTTGCGGATTCGTGGAGGTTTGTTGAGTGGTTGACCATCCCTGGCCAAATGGACCGTGTGGGGTATCAGTGTGAAGCTCTCGAATGGCTGTCACCCGTCAAGGCCCGTCGTTACGCCTTAACGCCTGTCTCAACGACTTACCGCCCTATCTTTACGCCTTAACGCCCTAGCATAACGCCTTGACGCCATGATACAGACAGATGAGAGAACAACAACAACAACAAGGATGAGAGAACAACAGCAAGTTTTTTCATATAGTTTATTTTCCCCTCCATCATAACATACCCACGCTGGGGGAGCCGCGTTGGGTAGGTTTACAATTCAAGAAGTCTCTTGTCCAATCAGAGGCCGCCATTTGGCATTGCATCTGCCATAGTCGTTCTTGTCCGTTAGATGTATTCTCAGCTGCTCTTATCCAATCAGAAGCCGCCGTTTCAGAAAGTTCCATCTTTGCTCGGTGTGACCTAATATGATTCTTACTCAATCATTCATCCGCCTCAGATACTTGTTTGCGTATTCTGAGTATCTATCAGTGCATGGGTGAATACATTCAGGGGGCTCCGGAGCTCGGAGCTCCGGAGCTCTTGGAGCTCGGAGCTCCAGAGCTCTTGGAACTCGGAGAGGCTTTCCCAACATCTTTGAGGCGTCCCCAACGCCCGTCTTAACACATGGACGCACTAACGACGGTGAGTGAGTGAGTGAGTGAGTGAGTGAGTGAGTGAGTGAGTGAGTGTGTGAGTGAGTGAGTTCCGGTTCCGGTCACGTGACAGTAAACATGGAAAAACCCGGATGTAAGATGAGGACCCAGATGTAAAACTACAGTACCCAGGGAAGTGACCTTTGACCCTGCGCTACTCGGAAGTGACGTCATCGTACGCAGGCACACACGCACACATACCCGGGGCACCCTGTACCCTATAGCCCGTAGGGAATAGGGTACACCAGGGTGTGGGTGCACCGGGTATGTGTGTGTGTGTGTGTGTGTGTGTGTCTGCGTACGATGACGTTACTTCCGGGTAGCGCAGGGTCAAAGGTCACTTCCCTGGGTACTGTAGTTTTACATCCGGGTCCTCATCTTACATCCGGGTTTTTCCATGTTTACTGTCACGTGACCGGAACCGGAACTCACTCACTCACACACTCACTCACTCACTCACTCACTCACTCACTCACTCACTCACTCACCGTCGTTAGTGCGTCCATGCGTTAAAGTGAAGCCTATGTGAGGGGGCATCCGATGAGGTGGGTGTGGGGTTGGTATATCGTCATTCTGCGCATGCGCGGTAGACCAAGGGTATGCCAATAGACGTTTTGGGATCTAGGGGAGCCCCTAATGGGCCGATGAAGTCGAGTGAGATATCACTGTGAAGCCTATCTGAGGGGGCATCTGACTGGACTAGTGTCTCGGCCGTTGTCAACATTCTGCGCATGCACAGACAGGGAATTGTGTGAAAAGGGTATGGAAATAAACGTTTTGCGGTTGAGGTGGGCCACTAATGGTCCAATTGGGTCATATGAGGTATCAATGTGAAGCATTCGTGAAGGCGCATCTGATGGACTTGGTGTGGAGCTGCAAATCGGCATTCTGCGCATGCGCGGTAGACCAAGGGTATGGAAATAGACGTTTTGGGATCTAGGGGAGCCCCTAATGGGCCGATTGGGTCGAGTGAGGTATCAATGTGAAGCCTATGTGAGGGGGCATCCGTCTGGTCTAGTACCTCGGCCGTTGTCAACAGTCCGCGCATGCGCAAACAGGGAATTGTGGGAAAGGGGTATGGAAATAGACGTTTTGGGGTCTAGATGAGCCCGTAGTGGACCGATGTGGTTGAATGAGGTATCGTTGTGAAGGATACGTGAGGGGGCATCCACCTGGACTAGTGTATCGGCCGCTGTCAACATTCTCCGCATGCGCAGACAGGGAATTGCGAGAAAAGGGTATGGAAATAGACGTTTGGGGTCTGAGTGGGCCACTATTGGTCCTATGGAGTCGTATGAGGTATCAATGTGAAGCCTATGTGAGGGGGCATCCGTCTGGGCTAGTGTCTCGGCCGTTGTCAATAGTCTGCGTATGCGCAAACAGGGAATTGTGGGAAAAGGGTATGGAAATAGACGTTTTGGGGTCTAGGTGGGCCACTCGTGGTCCTATGGAGTCGTATGAGGCATCCATGTGAAGCTTATGTGAGGGGGCAACCGACGGGGTGGATGTGTCGTGGAACTGACGTCATTCTGCGCATGCGCAGTAGACCGAGTGTATGGAAATAGACGTTTTGGGGTCGAGGTGGGCCATTATTGGTCCAATGGAGTCGTATGAGGTATCAATGTGAAGGATACGTGAGGGGGCATCCGCCTGGACTAGTGTCTCGGCCGTTATCAACATTCTGCGCATGCGCAAACAGGGAATTGTGGGAAAAGGGAATGGAAATAGACGTTTTGGTGTTTAGGTGGGCCACTATTGGTCCGATGGAGTCAAGTGAGGTATCAATGTGAAGCACACGTGAGGGAGCATCCGGCTGGGTGGATGTGGGGTAGGAATATCGTCATTCTGCGCATGCGCAGCCAGGCCGTGGTATGGAAATAGACATTTTGAGGCTGATATGGACCAACATGGGTCCGAATGTGTCTAGGGAAGTGTTATTTTGTAGCTCTCGGGGTCTAGACCACGACTTGAAGGGATGTCCACGTCACCTGTGAAGTCACTGGTGACGTCATCAGTGAGAGTAGTAGCGAAAGCGGGAGTTTCCGAGGTGCGATGGAGTGCATTTGGAGTAGATAACGGCCTATTTTTTCATCCAACTACCTGTTAGAGTTACCTGTGAGTGTGTGTGTATGCGCGCGTGTGTGTGAGTGAGTGAGTGAGTGAGTGTGAGTGAGTAAGTGAGTGAGTGAGTGTGAGTGAGTGAGTGAGTGAGTGAGTGAGTGAGTGAGTGAGTGAGTGAAGCGTGCACAACGCCGGTGAGGCGTCCCCAACGCCCGTCTTAACGCATGGACGCATTAACGACGGTGAGTGAGTGGGATCCGACTGGACTAAAGGTTCCTCCGTTTTCATCATTTTGCGCATGCGCAGTCTGGCCGTAGTATAGAAAGCAGGCATTTTGCGGATTCGTGGATGTTTGTTGAGTGGTTGACCATCCCTGGCCAAATGGACCGTGTGGGGTATCAGTGTGAAGCTCTCGAATGGCTGTCACCCGTCAAGGCCCGTCGTTACGCCTTAACGCCTGTCTCAACGACTTACCGCCCTATCTTTACGCCTTAACGCCCTAGCATAACGCCTTGACGCCATGATACAGACAGATGAGAGAACAACAACAACAACAAGGATGAGAGAACAACAGCAAGTTTTTTCATATAGTTTATTTTCCCCTCCATCATAACATACCCACGCTGGGGGAGCCGCGTTGGGTAGGTTTACAATTCAAGAAGTCTCTTGTCCAATCAGAGGCCGCCATTTGGCATTGCATCTGCCATAGTCGTTCTTGTCCGTTAGATGTATTCTCAGCTGCTCTTGTCCAATCAGAAGCCGCCGTTTCAGAAAGTTCCATCTTTGCTCGGTGTGACCTAATATGATTCTTACTCAATCATTCATCCGCCTCAGATACTTGTTTGCGTATTCTGAGTATCTATCAGTGCATGGGTGAATACATTCAGGGGGCTCCGGAGCTCGGAGCTCCGGAGCTCTTGGAGCTCGGAGCTCCAGAGCTCTTGGAACTCGGAGAGGCTCCCTTGAACCCTCTCTCTATACTACTGCAGGGTCATCCGCAATTACAAACGTCGCAACTCCGGCACCATTGCCGAACATCGGTCTGTAGACCAGGCCACATGTACGCCTGCCTCACTTTTGCCACGGTTTTCTTCACCCCAAGGTGACCACCGGTTACACTGTCATGACACTCTTTCAAGACTTTCCGTCTGAGGGAGCGAGGGACCACCAGAAGCCGTCGCTTCACTTCTCCCCGAGCATTCACCCATCTCCGCACAAGCAAGGATCCACTCATCTCTAGTAGATCGAAGGCACCCCACAGGGTCTTAGTTACGGGTCCATATTGACTGATGTCCTCTCTGGCTGGTCGACTGCCTTTCTGTACCCACTCCAGGACAGGCTGCAAGTCTGGGTCTGCGGCCTGAGCTTGACTGAAGTCTGCAGTCGGCGGCACAATCTCCGTAACACGGGCAGCTCCCTGGACCTCGGACCCTGATCGTCCACACTGCTTGCACGGGATTCGGCTCATGGCGTCAGCATTTCCGTGCTTCCGTCCGGGTCGATGCTGGATTTCAAAGTCGTAGACTCCAATGGCTTGTATCCAGCGAGCCAATTGTCCCTCCGGTTCTTTAAACCGCATTAACCACCTCAAGGACCCATGGTCAGTGCGCAGCAGAAATTTTCGGCCAAACAGATAATGCCGAAAGTACTTGACAAAGTACACAACAGCCAGAAGTTCCCTTCTAGTCACACAGTAGGCACGTTCTGTTTTGGACAGCACCCTGCTGGCATAGGCTACGACCTTTTCCGCCCCGTTGATCTCCTGGGACAGGACGGCCCCAATGCCGAAATTGCTGGCATCTGTGTCCAGGATGAAGGGCTGTCGGAAATCTGGCATCATTAACATAGGTGCGGTCGTCAGCTTCTGTCTTAGGTGGTCGAATGCCGTCTGGGCTGTATCATCCCACATAAATACCGCCTTCTTCTCAGTCAGTCGATGAAGAGGGGCTGCTACAGTCGCAAAGTCTCTTATAAAACGCCGGTAGTACACACACAGGCCAAGAAAACTTCTGACATCCGTCTGGGAAACAGGCGTCGGCCACTCTCGTACAGCCCGAATCTTCTCTGGATCAGTACCAATCCCGTCTTGGGTCACTATATGACCAAGGTAGAGGACTTGTCGTTTCCCGACGACACATTTCGAGGGCTTCAATTTCAGGCCATGTTGTTGCAGCCTCTGGAAGACTTCCTCCAGCCGTTGGATCATCTCCTCGAAGGTACGACCAAAAACTATTATGTCGTCGAGGTACACTAAACACGTCTCGTACTGGAGGCCTGCCAAAATTGCCTCCATTAATCGCTCGAAGGTTCCTGGAGCATTACAAAGCCCGAAAGGCATGGCCCGGAATTGGTACAGGCCCCGTCGAGTGGCAAAGGCGGTCTTACATCTGTCTTCCGGGGCTACTTCGACCTGCCAGTACCCCGACATCAGGTCGAGCGTACTCCACCAGCAGGCACCAGACAAAGAATCCAGGGACTCGTCGATTCTCGGCAGGGGGTAAGCATCTTTCTCTGTTACTTTGTTGAGGGCTCGGTAATCAACGCAGAATCGCATTTTCCCATCCTTCTTCCGTACTAGGACGACCGGAGCAGACCAAGGCCCATGAGATGGCTCGATGACTCCCCGCTGCAGCATGTCTTCAACCTGGTCGTCTATTATTCCACGGGCATGAAGGGGTGGACGTCGTGGAGGAATCCGGATAGGTGGCGCATTCCCCGTCTTGATATGATGCTAGAGTTCACGGCTACACCGTCCACATAGGATCGGACATCAATAACACACGGTGGATAGGCAGGCACCTGGTCTAGTAACCCTCTCTCTATACTACTGTATGGGCACCTGGAATCGGCACCCGCTCTCTATACTACTGTATGGTCAACCGGTATAGGAACCCTCCCTCTATACTACTGTATGGTCAGCTGGTATAGGAACCCTCCTTCTATACTCCTGTATGGTCAGCTGGCCCTTGAACCCTCTCTCTATACTACTGCAGGGTCATCCGCAATAGATGGGCATCAGGTCAAGGATTCCCCTCTATATACTACTGTATGAGACAGTAGTAATCTATCATTAGCCGTGAATTACTCAATATATGTACAGGTTGGTGAGAGACTGTACTTATGGAGACGTGAATGAATAATCGCTTATCGTACGATTGCCTGGGTAGATGTATATTTATCAAGCTATAGGCTCGAACCTATAGCTTGTGGGTGTTAGTGTGAATGTATTTCAACCCGTGGGTTGTGGTTTAAGTACATGTGTGCATGAATAATTGTTTATGTAGGAACTGTGTATGATTTGGTTTAGCTATGTCCTCTTCACAGAGACTCGCATCTCCTACCGGATATAGCTTAATAGATACACTAACCACAGCGCAATCCCTGAACAACTGTGCGATACGGTTGAAGGCAAGGAGAGATGCGGCTAATGTATGGCCATGCTTTCGACACTAACGCCGTTAGTTAATTCCCAGAGCTGAGCCCGTACTAGCGTACGGTAGAGAATAAGAATAACCATTGGCGATAAGTGTCTATACTCTTAACTTCCAGCGCAATATCCGTTCAACTGTGCAATACGGTTGAAGGCGGATAGAGATCGAAGCAGAGTAAACACAGCCCGGACATGTGAATGTAAGTGTGTGTAAATGTATGCAATGATGATGCTATAATATTCGGCGGCCTGGTCCCGGCCCGGCGGCGGCACAAATTCGGCGGCGGCATAAATTCGGCGGCGGCACTTCTACAATTCGGCGGCCTGGTCGCGGCCCGGCGGCGGCACAAATTCGGCGGCGGCACTTCCCCAATTCGGCGGCCTGATCGCGGCCCGGCGGCGGCACAAATTCGGCGGCGGCACTAATTCGGCGGCGGCCTTTCTCCGGCCCGGCAATGTATTGGATTTCTTCTCCCCAAATGATTTGGCGCGTGCTCTCACCTCGATGTTTCTGCTGGTCTCCCTCGTTTCAGTGGGAGTCCGGCTTATATAGGGCTACCGCTCTTCTGTGGATAAAGGTAGAAACAGACGTCGAAGATGACAGCGCCCTCTTTATTGTCACATACACCACTTCCCGATCAGTTTATCTGGACTTCGCTGAATAAATATGGCTATGGAGGAACAAACCATAATTCATAATGGACGTAACTGGTAAATATCAGCTTCCAACTCCATCTAGTTAATTCATACGACGACCGCAAAGTTCACTGTCCCTAATCTGCATATCCACTGGAACCGACTTCCGGATTCCTGACTGACGTCATCCACAGCGAAGCGAGTAGCTCACCAGGGTCTCTTCCACCGTCCAAACTGATCGTTTGAGATAACTTCACCGGGATTTCGAGGCATTGTCCGTCTCCCGGATTATTATAGGTCATTCTAGGAAAATTACAGCGTTGAATTCCACCAGGTAAGTGAACCGCACACATAAACACAATGTAACTTTCGATTTCACAGTAGTCACGTGTCAGAACACAAGCAGTGGCTGATTAAAGGGGATCCCAAGGGGTCGTTGTCATTCTGCACTTTCGTTATACCAATAACCAACTACTTAGCCAAGTTGACATGGCTTCGTTTGTTCCTACAACGCCATGATGCCTCCCAATGAACTTATATGTACACTCCGGGATCACACGGCTCCATGGGTCGTTCGGCTCCATCCGGCAATAAAACAACCCCTCCCAGCTCTCTGTCCATTTGTTTTATCGAGTTCGGCAAAGAGTTTGATTGCCATGAAGGGCTCATCCGTCTGCAATCAGTCTTCAAATATCAACGGTCGGTTGAATTCTCCGCCATTATATTCGTACGTGTCACGTGATCAGCAACGTTTCGTGCAATCACGTGATCAGCCGTACGAAGATAATGGTGGAAGTTCAATCGGTCGTTGATGTTTGAAGACTGATTGCAGACGGATGAGCTCTTCACGGCAATCAAACTCTTTGCCGAACTCGATAAAACAAATGGACAGAGAGCTGAGAGGGTTTGTTTTATTGCCGGAGGGAGCCGAACGACCCATGGAGCCGTGTGATCCCGGAGTGTACGTGTAAGTTCATTGAGAGGCATCATGGCTTAATTAGTAGGATCGAACGAAGCCATATCAACTTGGCTACCAACTACTACCATCATCCGAACGCATGACACGATCATACGTAGAAACTCCTGCTCGTAGCCATGCGGTAACGGGTGATATCTGAGTGTAATAGGGCGTTTCCCAAATGGTCACATCCGATTGGTCCCGTTAGCTCCGACATCGGCGCAATCACATTCATAAAACGCACACACCTCCAGAAAGCGATCGATTGAAACGATCCCTTGGTGGGCCTCGGAGTGCCCCCATCACAAAATAAAAAGCATATCATTTTCCTGTGAACTGTCGCCAATTTTATTTTTTACAAATATGTTAGGCCGCTTGTAATATGATTTTTCTTAAGGAAAACAAAGAAGCATGCTCCATTAGAGTGAGAAATAAAATAGCTAATTCGCACAACTTCGGTTTGGTCTCCCACAGTCTTGCGCTCCTGTCTGAGATTTCCAGGTCAAAGTATTTGAATACGGACAATTTCATTGGCTCGTTTAAATGGAGCGGACATGCGACTTGATGCTTGGGGAAGCTGACATCGGGCGAAATACACGGAGAATGAAGACATTGAGCTAAGGGTAGTGTTAAGTGAAACGTGAAATGCCCTTAGCAAGCTAAGATGACTACTACAAATGTAACCTGTATTCCACTGACATACATGCGCTGTTACCAGACTTTATGACAAATGCGGACCATAGAGATTACACTCCATTGCAATTTTGTTCACAACTGAATTTCCATGACTACAATGTCCATGTTATATGGCAGGTGATTGCCAATCATTGTAATAATTAACATAATAATGTCCACACGTAGCTCTGGTATAGCCTCGTTCTATACTACGTGAGTAGTATAGAACATGGCTATACCAGAGCTATCGGTTACAATATTAGCAACACACCAGTTGGGACCAGAATACCTGTTATTGGTACCATGGAGTTAAATATAGAAGGAGAAACAACTCCGCCAGATCAAAGTGTTCAATGTACGATTCCGCCACAGCAGGAATTCGTCGGATTAGCCTGTGTGTACTTGGGGGATTAAAGCAGGTTCGGTCATGCTCGGCAGTTGTCGGATTCCCGCGCATGCGCCCCATCGACGTCATCAAAGCTATTATAAGATGAGTGTATTGGAAATGTGAATTGGTACTTAGCCGCCCGTTGTGCACGCCGTCGGGGAGTGTTGATTTTGACCATGGAGGGAAAGAGAGACCATTTTGACTCAACAGTGATAGGCACATCACTTACATCGTTTCTATTATAAATTATATTAGGAATTTAAATTTTCCATGAATAGAATTTTTTTCAATACTTCGGCGGTACAACACAACACGATCATTGCACGTGTACGGCCGTACGTAATTCATCAAGCTTGACACTTGCTGAAAACATGTTTTATATGATGAGGTTATATGCGTGTATCATCAAACATTGTAGGCAAACATGCAGAACTATACCTGATAGCCTGTCATTCCTCATGGTGGATGCCGTGAGAAAGAATATCTTCGTTGTGCTGAAGGTGTTGCTCTTGGTCAGAAAATTTCGTAAATAAGTTGTCGAACATGTATTTTCAGCTCTTATATATCGAAATTTGAGCAGCATACGCTCACCGTATACAATATAGAGGCCATATTCATTTGTGATAGATACAGGATGTGTTTATTATGCATCCCGTTCTCAAATGCTCTTTTTGCCTTAATAATTGGGTAGAAATTTATTTTTACTCACCAGGGAACCACCAGTGTGAATTGTACTGTTGCGCTTACCGTTCCTCGTTTTTGTTAACAAGATTATTTTAGCATAATATGCTTACTTGATCTCAAGCTTTTTAAGTTAGTATAACCATGGAGCCTTATTTAACTCCATGGTATAACGTAATTAGAATAAAATGAACTGTTGATATTCGTCAGCCTATATAATAGCTTTAATACCGATGCCCGTCAAGAACCCCATCGGGCCAGAAGTGATCTTCAATACACACGTATTGAAGATCAATTAGCGATTAGCACGCAGGGGGTAAAACGGCCTTGGCTGACTCATTAGTTAGTAGCTTTGAGGCAGCGCAAAAGCGAAAAAATGCCAATCTAGTGTTTACAATATTGCATTTTATCCAAATTCAGGATTCCGGTCCCTAAAATGGTAAAGACTGATATGTACTCTTTTATTTGATCTTGAACGCAAGCACAAAATGTGTCATTTTTGAAATGCGGAAATTCTGTTAATTCGGCAGTGAAAGTGATGTATTTTCTGTTCGTGGCAAAATTGCCCATGTATTTTAAATGGGTTTTTTGAGAATTTTTCTATCGGTTATTTTATTCGCCAGTGCCACCGGTCCCTCATGAGCTGTTCGTTTCCACATTCGCTGTGCTTATACCAAGTTCCCTGCAAATTTTTGTCTTGTTGAGAAATGCGGAAATTGTAGAAAAACGATAAAATATACAAAACGACAGTATAAATCCAAAGCCCTGTAACTAAGCTATGAATGTTCATATTCTGATCAATGAAATATGCTCATATTCAGTATGATTTCAAATTGCCTAATATTTGTGTTGCGCATAATTAATGCATCGTTATTTTTACGTAGAACTACTGCGCATTTTTAATTTCAACTTTCGTTGATGTTTTTCTGCGACGAATAAGAACCAACGACTCGGTCGGCGGAATCATACATTGCACATCAAACGGACAGATCGTGACTGACAGCCATTTTTGTTGTTGTTCCGGAAATCCCTCCTTTTCATCTAGGAGCACCCTCTGTAAGAGGTAACGGTATACATGTCTTGGAATAAAGAATTAGGCAGTCTATTTACACGAATTCACAACTACTGACTAACTATACTACAACTATGTACACGCGACTAACTCTCTCGGTTTCTGTTTAGTTCAATGCCAGGATTAGGGAGGCTCTTTCAATGTGGAGGGCATAGCACAGTGTCCGGTAGTGGTTTTCTAGCTGTTGCAGTAGGTTGGTGGAATGTTTTAGTACACTCTGGGGAATCAGCATGCTGAAGTCTAGCACAATTTGTGTCAGTTTTATCGGGTCGGACCGAGCTTCTGTAGCTAAGCGATCGTGTCCTGCATTTTTCAGAAGGGTGAGCATATTTTCGACCCGGTGCTCGCGGATGTGCTGCAGTTTAATGCAAGAGCAGATGAAGTGTGTGCGGTCCTCCGTAGCATCTAAACAAAGGAGGCATGTTGGATCAACGGAGAATTGGTTAAATCTTGCGCGGTTTTCTTGTAGTGGATAGCAGCCAGTGAGGAGTTTGGCCTTTATGGGTGCTCTCTGGATGTCGCGGGGACAGGAATTAGCTAGTGCCCATACATGATGCGGGTTTTTTACTCCACAAGCCGCAGTGTTCAAGAACTTGAGCGAACTTTTCTTGGCAGCTTCATCCCGGAGCCAATCAGTCCAGAATTTGTTGATGATGATCTTGGCCTTGCGCTTGAATGAGTCTCTAGGTGGCGGATTGAGAAGAAGTTCGACTGCAGGTGGGAGATTATATTTGGCGAGAATTGATCTGATTGTAGAGAACCAACTGTTGTCATTGATGGACCGTAGTGCTATCTGTCGACGATCGAGGCTGTATTCCCTACTCGCTGGATCATGGCAAATAGACAGGAAAAGGGGGAGATCATTCTTTTGTGAATGGATACTTCGACCTTCTCGGCCCCAACGAGGAGGGTAGCAGCTGCGTCTGCACATCTGGTAGGTAAATTCTGAATTTGCTTAATTTTTTGCTTCTGGAAGTTTTCGAGCTTCAGGAGGTCTGCTTTGTTTAAGGACATTGCTTCGAGGTTATGAGTCATTCTTGGTAGGACATAGGTGTTCCAGATGTGTATGCCGATGATGGGGTTCACACCGTTTAACCCGTGTAGTCCAGCTCCCATCAGGCTGTACGTAGTACTACGGCCCGTGACAATCCTTTCGTTGATTACTTCAGTTTGGTTTCTCTGGCGCTTGATGCCGAGGTGTTTTATTTCTGGTGAATCCAGGATTTCGTTTCCGTTGATGTCTAGGTCTGGGGGAGGTAGTGTCGATATCTGGTGAAGGGCTAACGTAGCACTTTGCTTGCGTTAATTATTTGATGGTCTCTGTTAGCTGTATTTTCGATGATCTGCACTTGACCTTTTTCAGCCTGCCGGGATGTAGTTAAAAGGGCTATGTCGTCGGCACAGGTTGGGGCGGAGACGTCAATATCACCAATCAGGAAGCCGAGGGCAGATTCTTGCAGATCGAAGAGTAGGGCGTTGTTAACAATTTTGTACATTTCACCAGAGAGTGAACTCCGCTGTCTTGTGCCTTGGAGCAGAGGGAAGGGGTCACTGAGGTTTCTGTTCCATTTGGCGCAGTTTGTCGCTTCGTGATATAGGTCAGCAACAAGGAGCCACATAGTGCCATTGATTCCACGCAGGTATAGCTTCCGTCTTTACAATTCTTGGCTTCGGCATGGGGTTCCGTGATGATGAGTGCGGCATTGTTGCAGGATGCTTTCTCCGTAAATCCACGTTGAAGGGGGTGTTGGGACTGTTTCAGTAGAGGTTTCATACGATGTAACAGAACTTTTTCAACCACTTTGCCGACTATGGGTAATACGGAGATACCTCGATAGCTTGAGGGGTGGTTCGGTGGTTTTCCTTTTTTTAGGATCGGGGTGACCATTCCACGCTTGAGTAGTTCCGGGATAAGTCTTTGTCGTGACATGCAGTTAAGTAATCCGGTGAGGTAGGACGTCACTGGGAAGTCACCGTAGAGAAGGTGTTCGGCGGTGAGACTATAAATATCTGGGGACTTGCATTTGTTTAAGTCCTTGGTGGCTGCAGAGACTTCTTCAGGAGAAAATAGTAGAGGTTCGTCCTTATGTTGGGCTAGGCTCTCCATTACCATGAAGTCAAGATTGACTTGCTCAGTGTATGATTGGTCAAAATGTTCGTTATTAGTGGGGGACGCCAGTTCTTTAAAGTATTGTCTCCCCACATCAGGAAGTTGATCGTCTTCGTAGAGGTCGCCGTGGAGCAGGAGTTGCCGTGTCTGTTTCGTTTTGGATTTCTGTTGTTTATTTATTAAGTGGTGGAAAAGCCTGGTATCGTCCTTATGGGCTGCCATTATACGTGCATAGTTTCTGTCACGTTTCTTTGCTGCCTCAGTTCGTTGGACTTTTCTAAGATGTTTACGGGCTTCTATTCTGGCTTTTGTCGCTGGGTGAAGTTTGGATCTAGGACTACCAGATATTTTCCATTTATGGAGAGCTGTTTTGCTGCGCTTTATCGCATCCAGAATATTTGGTTTTATGTATTGGATTCCAGATTTTGACTTTTTGGGCTCGGGCTGGCCAGAATGCTAGTCTTGCTGCTGTATGCAATGTCAGTTCAAGGCGTTTCACCTCACAGGTAATGTCAAATTCTGAGATACAGTCTTTGCAGGGATGAAGGACTTCTTCAACCGTTTGACGTTTCCAGTATGACGTTTCCAGTTGATAGGTTTCGGGTTGGGTATGCTGGCTGCTGATTTTGCTGTTGGTTTCAATGCCGTTTCCACTTTGATGGAGATGGATACAGGAGTATGGTCGGATGTGTTTTTAGGGTCCATCTCGACGACTTTGCTCGATGCTATAATGCCTTTCTGTGGTATTGGCAGGAAGAAGTAGTCAATTTATGCCTGGTCGATCTCATTCACATGGAAGAAGGTCATTTGTTTTCCCTTGGTGCAGGAGGTCAGCTGAGATTTATTGGTGAATGCTGTTAGTTTTTTGTCCCTAGAGTTGTCACGCCGCATTAGCAGGGAGGCGTTAAAATCGCCTCCAAGGATTACGTGGTGAGATTCTCTGTATTTCAAGATAATATGGTCCAGCTGCTGTAAGGTGTCGTCGAATTCTGTTTCTGGGTGGTTTTTAGCAGGCATATAGACACAGATTACACATAGCGGTTTTGGAGTTGCTTGTATTTGTATGGCAATGATTCTATGATCGCCGTCCGGCAGTTCGTCGGTTTTCGGCAAGAGTTCTTGTCTTAGAAGGATGGCGACTCCGCCATAACCTCTAGGGCGTTGATACGGCGATATGGGGTCATTGGTATCTACTGATTTGGAGACAGCGCTAAATTCAGGGTGAATATCGTTTAATTGGTCTTTTTCAAAGTCAAAGAGCCAGTGCTCTTGCATGCATACTATATCGTGCTGATCTAGAACGGTCTTGGCATAAATCCGGTTGGAAATAACGTTTTTGTTAATTGTGGCGGCACGAAGAACGGTGGCATTTGATGGGCTGCTGGTATGAGGGATGGGAAGACTGTTGGCGTTGATGCCGGGATCCATCTCGGTAAGGGTAGGTAGATTGGCGGTGATAACCAGGTTGCTGGGGAGGCACGGCCTGCTCCTAAAAAAGGCTGCTGAGATGGTCGTTGTGAATGAGATATTGGAGGGATGTTGTGAGCTGTGTTAACGTTATTCGTGGATGGACAGGGCGGAGAGCATGCATTTTGGTAGTCTCTGAATGGTTCAGTTGTGGGGGTGAATGGTAGGTTTTTACCTAGTTGTGCTGGGTTGTGCTCCGTATCGGCTGGAACAGTTGCCTCGACCACGGGTCTTGTCTCGTTTACCAGATTGAGTTTTGCTGGGGAAGTGTTGACATTGGTCGCGGTAACGTCTTGCGTGTATGCGAGGTCCGTCTCTCGTCGTTGGGATGGTTGCAGGTTTATGTTGACCAGAGGTATGTACACGGGTGGAATTGGGACGGCTGGTTCGAACGGATGTGGTGGTACCAGTCCTCTGTGATGTATATACTGATGTGGATTGAGATCTGTCTCTGGGATATGTTCTCTTTTCGAGGTGATCAATTCTTTGTCTTAGCCGATTTAACTCGCCCTCACTTTCGAGCTTCTCGAGGCGTCTCGAGACTTCCCGGGAACTTTTGTCCATGGGTAGAGGGATGAATAGGGATTTCGTTTTGCGGGACAAGGTCTGGACTTTGTTGGTTTACTTCAAGTGATGCAGCAAGCTTCATTTTGAAGACTTTATTGGTTGCTTCCAGGTCTTTTACTTTTCTTTCAAGCACGATGATGTTAGCTTGTGCGAGCGTGAGTTGTTGGAGTTTGTCCTGTAAATCCAATTGCTGCTTGGAAAAGATTTTTTCTCTCTTATCGAGATCTTTCTTTTGTTTGAGTAGGTCTTGTTCGGTATAGGTCTTTTTTGGGCTGGAGCCTGCTCAGGACCTTAAGAATACAATAGCTCTGCGGGCGACCTCACGGGTCAGCGACATTAGGTTATTTTGGCCAGTAATATGGCAGGCCCATGAAGTGTTCTCTTATCAGCCATAAACGCCACAGGAGACCCATGTCAGCCTAATTTAATAGCCCTTGACCAGTCATAAATAACTGTTAAGAGGGAGGCCTGTGCATGCTGTCTAACATGTGGTTAGGGCAATAAAAAGTAGTTCCCTGGCATACACAGTACACAGCTTGAGGCCAGACCAGCTCTGCACTTGTCCAAGTGGACTTTGGCCAAGCAAGACATACTCCGTGTAATTTTGTTGGGTGCTGTGCTGGCTCATAGATTTTCTTCCTTGAAAACCAGTACAGAGAGTGATTCACTGGAATTGTACAAGTCACTAGAATTGTAATTCAGTCTAGGTTTATAATTTGAAATTTTGATTGCATAAGGCAAATATATATCACATTTAGAAATTTTATCTGAATTGGTTTATCACTAACAGCTGGAAAAAATATCCTGGATGGAACAGAATGAGGAAATGTCTGTTCTAGAATAGCAGTAGTGGCAAAAAAATTGACAGTAGAATGACAAATCCTTTTGACAGAATCTTCCAATAGAGAAATAATTCCATTTTTATAATAACATAATCTGTATTATGTCTATAACACATGTAAATTGAAGACGGTCATTCAGTGCTTTTATTAATTTCAAAATCTGCTTAAATTCGGAGCTCTGTGGATGGCATGATAGAAGTGCACAAGTCCTTTTAACAATTTGTAGATCATGTATTATTATAAATGAATCTGATCTGATTGGCTAAATATAGTAAAAGTTTTGTTTTTAATGCAATGGTTCAGCTGCTCAAGCAGACCCGGCTAAACAGCTGTAATGGATAATTTTCCAAAACTTTTGCATAATCTTGATAATAATTCTAACACGAAATCTCATTTTCTCGCAAGCTTTAGCTGTCAAAACAATATTGGACTGACACAGTTGATCAATGATTTACTAGACTGCAAATGAAATATCATGCTAATCACCACATTTGTAAGTGATAAAGTGTATAAACATATCCTATTTTTCATTTATTTTGCTATGTATTACATAGATATACATATCTGTAACATCACCTTTTGAAGAGGAAACTATATGTCATATATGACCCTTCAATCTCTATGTAGAACATGTAGTATGTATTGAAAATCAGTAGATCTCCCAGTTAATTTTTTTTTTATTTGTACTTCAATACCAGAAAACCAAAAGACAACTCTAGAGAGTCTTTGCATGGCTGCCTGACCGAAGTTTAGCTGGACATCCCACATAGCATACAGGCATGGCATGTGAGACAGGGCATGTGAGACAGATGCTTAAAGGGATTCTTGACCTTTTTGATAATGTTTCTGCCAGATAGGATTATTAACATGCATGCATTATCAATGAATTGGAAATTTAAGTCAAAAAGTTTTGAAACAGTGTAGGCTATCTTTTATGTATTCACAATAAATTGCAAAATACCTATGTAGTCTAGAAAATGCAATTGGACTGTTCAGGAATGTTCAGTCTCTTCACATTAGATTTGTCCAGTCTGTGGAACACAGGGATATTCAAAAATAGAAAACGCATACATAGCAATCATAAATGTTTTTGGAGAAGTTTGATTGATTTATCGGGATGAGTTGTTAATTAGCTAAGCTGTGTTAGCATCACAACGAACACAAGACAATATATGTTTTGCTCAACTGAGAACAGCTTTAAACTAATGTCACAATTACCACAGACCCCCACCAAAATTGGGGAAGGGGACAGGATAATCCAATCTCTTTCACTGGCCAGGAATAAAGAATTCGCATAAACAATATTGTGTATTCATTGGCAAGCAAATACACGTAGTGTTAATATGCACAAACTACAGACTAATATACTCTTGGCTAAATCACTTATACGAATATTGAGATTAGTGCATCATCTAATTTAATGACGAAGTCCACTTGTGTCTGACAGATATAAAATATCTACATACAAAATGTATATTCCTATGGCTTTCAATTGTAAACATGAAAACTTACATGTAGATGGCTTATCTGTTGCATTGTATGTGGTATTTGAATTCCCTCATTTAAAATACATACATGTACATACAAATATACATACTTATAGGTGAGGCATAATCGATGAACTTAATAGAAAACAGCTTTAATAAAATAAGTCACACCAGCAAATAGAGCTCCACCAAAATGTTCATGTAATAGACTTTAATCAATCTCACTTTCTAAGTCCTGTAAGTCAGATTAAGAACCCATCGTCCGTTTTCAAAAAAAATCAACCCAATCGTTCACACTCGCACTGCAGTAGGAATACTACTACTAATATATATGTGTAATATTGATCAACAGATTATGTAAGTTAACAAAAAATAAAACTGAATTACATATGCATGTTTGTGAAGTGAAATGCAATCCCCATACCCTGGATTATGAAGAATTTTGAGAATAAAACATCCAGAGATTTACAAATGCACCCTTCCAATCTAATCTAACCTGATATGTACCACATCACAAGTATTCATCTGAACTAGATACCAAAACAAAAATCCAACAGTCCTGGCATCTCCTGTGCATGACCAAATTAAGCATTTTTATGAAGAAAAAAAACTTCACTTGTTTTAACTTATCGGGCCAAAATGTGGATGCAAGACCTTAATCAACATGTAAAGTTTATATATAATAACATAGATCCAAGATTGGGCGTGGGACCAGTGTCCATGTGTTTTAGGCCATAAAATAACAGTTGGCAAAAATATATGTTGTAAGCTTATTTGATGGAAAAATCAACAGTGATGACAAGAATAATCTATGAACAAGATCAGTTTTCTATAGGCGCACTTGAGTGATCATTTGGTTACACCCCTCCCCCTCCCCCCTTGATTAAATGAAATCCTGACCAGATTATTGATGAAACCCTCTTAAAGTGCACAAATGCCTGTATGTAGTTGTTGCTCTATTCATTAAGAAACTGGACATGACTTTATCGAAGCTAGGTGTCAAACAATGTTCAAAATGGTAAGCGCTTAAATGTTATTGAGCGACGACACAAACGCTGTCTATGTCTTGTAGTCTTCTGTTCCTCCACATGTTGGCACCAATCAAGACTATTCTTAGTTTTGCACCTTGGAGTGAGATTTTTCCACTCTGCCATCAGCTTTTTGGTCAATTTTCTTGCTTCTAGAAAACTGTGGTATGTACGACCAATATACTTTCTTCTTGTCATTGCGTAATAAGTGGCAGGATTTACATAGTTCTTAACCTTTTTGACAGCTCTTGTTCTCAGCTGAGTTCGCATTTTCGCTTTCCGAAGTACACTGAGCATGGAACTGTTTCCAGAGAAATGTATTGTTTCAACAGGTATGTTTCTGGATTTGACTAATTTCAAAACACGTTCGAGGTTGAGACTGAAATTTTCGGCCTCTCAGCACAGCTCTTCCTGATAGATTCGTGAATGTAGTCTGGAGATAATATGGGGTAGGATCTCCTGACTGCCATCCGTACATTCGTCACAGGATTCCTATCAATGACGGCCTGCGATGTGACAATAATAAACTGCTTTGCTGAGACACTGTTAGGGACATTGTCAACCACGTAACCACCATTATCTGTGATTAGCTTTGTCAACTTTGCTTGGCCAATGTTTCCCACCAAAATGAAATATTTGCCGTGCAGAACACCCTCAGTGCCTCGACGAGCTTGGAGCTGACGAGCTTGGAGCAGTCATCTCCACGCTTTCTCTTCGTATTGTGCCCAAGTCGGTACCATCCACTTTATCGTCAACTTGAGGGGTGTTGCCAATACACTCCGTTGACAAAAAATTGGCAAAGTTTTCCCCATAATCCAGGATGTCAGTGTCGTTCCACTTGTTGTATTCACCAATTTCATGACACAGATTTTTGAATCTGTGGAAGAAGTTGGCATAGATTGGATCCTGGTTATCAGTTCCTCTCCCCCATGCCGTGTAGTGTGACTAAAGAAAAAGCTGTTGTCACGATAATTGGCATGTTCTCCTCCCTGAGCCATGAATCTGCTCAATGAAAATGGCAAACTAACCATGAGGCTGGAGACATGGTCAATGTAAATCATCATATATGGAGTTAAATTTTTCCATCCGTATCTGATCTTGATAATATGACTCGGCATGGTGCTTGTAGAGTTCTACGCTGGAGAGATCAACTGGATCAACTTCATAATCAACTGGATTGCAGCTTTGCTCATTTCTGCCAAGTTTTCTGAGTGGAGGCGGGTCATTTTCTAGGATGATTTGCATCTGGTGGAGAAGATGCCATATCGTCTTCACCAACTGCAAGTCAGTCATGCTGTCTTCAAAATACAACGAATCCATGACTTTCCTTGGCAAGGATAGCTCCTTGTGCTGTCTGTCACACAAAATACCTTTCAGTGGATGTGGAAATTGTTCCTCAGTATACCCATTCGCGACTGGTGAAAGGATGACATTTGCTTGAGTTCCATTGAGCTTTGTTGGCTTTGACTGCCCCATGTTGTCAAACTTAAACTCGAAATTTCCATTACGCTCTCTTTTGTTGATGTTGTTTTCCAGCTTTGCAATGGTCTCTTCTATGAATGTTGCCTTTGATAGTTGATACCAAGTTGTCCTACCTTGTATCCAATGCTGCATATGTTACCAATTTCCAGATCAAGCAGCTTTTCTGTTTGTCGGACAATGCCATGCATTTTATACACAGAACGTAATTTGATCGTGGTATTCCCTTGATGACAGAATTTGGAAAACTGTTGTCAACTTGGAAGTTGAGGTCTGTTCTCAGTTCTGAAGAAGAGTGCACTTTAGAGCGATCATCTTTGTGGGAACCGTGCTAAATATTCCACTTGTCATTGGATGCAGCATTCATGGTTTCATCTAGAAGGGCCATCAAAAAATTGTAGTTTCCAGAAACATATAGAAACATACATTCTTCAAGACTTCTTGTCCATTGGCCATCAGATTTTCAGATTTTCACTCTCGTAGAACACAGCAATTAGAAGCTGTCTTCTGAAGACTGGTACTTGTGCCCGCAGAAATATAAATCATCATTCAAGAGACTGATTGCAAAAAATGCTGTCTGTCTCCCACCAATTTGCCCCCCCATCTCCATAGATCTTTACACTGATGACAGAGTCTTCTGGTATGCTGGGATATCTGTATCTTAGAATCCTCAGTAGCTATACTGGGTTGATACTCCAGTCACTAAACATGCGTGTTGGCTGGAGTATCCTCTTCAATTTGAAGTTGATATCCGATAAGTAGTCATTCACCTTAGGTGATGCAACAAGCTCACCAAACTGTTTTCTAATTACAAGCGTCAGATCCGTCATTCATAATTCAGCCGTCGTCCATTAGAGAATATCCGCGTCCATAATCCAAAGACCTATTCCATATTCATATAACAGTATCAGCACCAAATTCAAAAAGACAATCATAGTATACATAAACATAGGCTTGTTTCCTGCAAGAGAGAAGCGGTCAACAGTTTTCAATGATGCCGGCAAGACAACATGATGTTCCAAAAATATCAAATCCGTATCGCTGATCAGTATTCTTAATCCATAATATTCGTTGCAAAGTCGTCATCCAAAGAATGATGGATCTCAGTCACGCTTTGATTGTGACTGTTCATATGGGTACCATGAGGATCTTGAAGTACATGGGTTCATACGGCCCCTAGCCCCGGGTTAAGCGGAATTAGACACAAGTTACGAAACGTAACGCCATAGATCTTGCACGCTACGCTCGTATTTTGCTATCAGCATGCGATATGCATCGCCAAATTTGAGAAACTTTGAGTGGAGGCGCTTGGTTGTGTAGCCCTATTTTATAAGTTTCTGTAACAATGTTTTGTGACGTTGATTAAAATCATCACATTTAACACAGGATGTAGCAAATGCTACTAGGCGTGATATGTATACACCATATGCAGGCACTGGAATAATACTGTCCAGAAAGGGATAGTTTATGATGTCGAAATTCTAATGATCTCTTTTGTCATACAGTGTTTAAATTTAGAATTGGTGCACACAGCCTCGAAATTAATAGAGGACGATATCAAGGAATTCCTGCCGAAATGCGTATTTGTCGCTCTTGTCAGGAAGTAGATGATGAAATACATTTCCTCCTTGCTTGTTCCAAATATAAAAAAGAAAGGGAAAGTATGTTAAATGTCATCAGGGACTTTTTCTGCCATAGTCTTTTTAGACCTTGCGAATATACCCTAAAACTACTTATGACCTGTAACCAGCTGGTTGTCATTAATGCTGTTGGTAGATTTATATATGAATGCATGCCCTGTGTCACAAAATAGTAATTCTGGGTGCTGTCAGTGAGGTATAGATCCTTATAATATTTATGCACGAACCACCCCTGCCACTTTATGCCATTATACGCCATATCAATCTGATAACGTTCTGTTGAACCTGAGCTTACTGCTCTGTCTTATGTCATGTATGTACATGTGTATGTTTTTATTGTATCTTTATATGTCATGCCTTTAGCCTTCGGGCATAAGTGAGCAATAAAGTTTATTCTACATTCTACAGTCGACGAGAGAGAAGGCCCGCTTCATTTTTATAGAGATATAGGTCTAAATACGATGTGACTGTAGGGTTATCTGTAGTTTCCTAATTTCATACCCAAGTCGAATCCCAGAATAATTCTCTTGGTAAAATATAAATGCCTCAAAATCAGTGAACACGGTTCGTACATACATGTAGATAGTTTATATATCAAAATCACACCAGTTTCTAATTCTTTGACTGCATAAGTTAGACCCTTAATTATACTTCATGTAGTCCTACAATACAGGTAAAACAGTAATTATACATATGCCTTTGATGATTCGAAGAGACAATTTGACGGCATTTGTTAGAAGGCAGTATGGGGAGATATGTGTGAGCTTTGAGTAAACTAATACTTTAACATGGTCATGCTGCACTGATATATCTAGTTGGGGGTAATTGGGTATGGAGTGGCTTGACATCTGGTCAACACTTGTATTCATACAGGCAGCCAGCCAGCCAACAGGGTATCAAGTTATCAGTTTATTGACACTTGACCACTCTCAGAGCAATTTGTCTCAGCAGGACACACATTTTATGACTTTAAAATTACCCCGCCTTGGCTATGTACTGCAGGGGTAAAATTCAGCCTAGAATTACTGGGTTCTTTTGACGTTATGGACCCGCGGCTGGCGGAGTTGTTTCTCCTTCTATTTTAACTTCATGTTGAAATGCAAAGGTCTGCACGAAAAGTTCTGGGTATGAAATGGTAAGGGGTGATTGACCGGTGTGGTTACCGTCACGGCCTCCACGGGAATGCAGGCCATAGAAAACTCCTTTTGTTTTCAACAACTGTTGTCAACTTCCGGTTTGTTTCACTGCTGGTGGCCCACTAGTGCGGTAGTGGACTGTGGGGGCCAGTAATTAGCTGTCTTCAGTGGTTATTACATGTATGTTGACCTGCATCTTAGCACTTATTCCATATAAATTTTATCCATTCATGCTGCAAGACAATGCAGGGTGAGAGGCAGTGCGCGGTGTTGAAAACTGGGGTCCCGTACACCCCTGTCCTGTGATAGTGTAATCTGGTAAGGGCACAAGAAATCAACAGAAAGACAACAACATAAGCATATCAAGCGAGGACTAGATGTCAGCGATATTAGAGCTCATGATGGTATCTCTGACATCAGTTGCCAATGACATAATCATGGAGAAGGATATATCCCACTTGGGATTAGCGAAGTTGACATGGCTTCGTTCGTTCCTTTACTCACTAGTACTAGTAAAGGAACGAACGAAGCCATGTCAACTTGGCTAACTTGGGATATCAAATCCAAGTTTGGATATTGAAATTGGGATATTTTGACTGATTTTCATACTAAACGGTAAATGGCGAATTTTGGCATCTAAACTACAAAAACAAGATAGAATGTACTTCACAAAACTGTCAATGCAATTGTATAATTTTGCCGACTTTTCCTCGCCGAAACATCTTAGCTTGCTAAGGGCATTTCACGTTTCACTTAACACTACCCTTAGATTCTCGCTGTGATTCGGCATGTATTTCACCCGGCGCCATCTATCTAGAGGGAGATAATCCAGTTCGAAAGTTGTTCCAAAAGCATGAGGTCAAATGTCGGCCCCATTTAAATGAGCCAATGACATTATCTGTATTCAAATATGTCTCAGACATGCAGACATGTCAGTTTCACGAGGCGCAAGACTGGGGGAGTCTACGTGAGACCAAAACGAAGTTGTGCGAATTAGCTATTTTATTTCTCACTCTAGTGGAGCATGCTTCTTTGTTTATCTTAAGAAAAATCATATTACAAACGGCCTAACATATTTGAAAACAAAATAAAATCGGCAGCAGACCACAAGAAAATGATATGCTTTTTATTTTGTGATGGGGGCACTTCGAGGCCCACCATGGGATCATTTCAATCGATCGCTTTCTGGAGGTGTGTCTTCGTTGTATGAATGTGATTGCACCGATGTCGGATGTAACGGGACCAGTCGGATGTGACCATTTGGGAAACGCCCTATTACACTCAGATAGCACTCGTTACCGCATGGCTACGAGCAGAAGTTTCTATACGTATGATCGTGCCATGCGTTCGGATGATGCGCCAAAATTATTCTCTATGTACATTATATTTTCGTGTTGTTGTTGCAGTATACTTCCCATCACTCACCACTGTTGTACGTCTTTATACGAACCGAATAAGTAGCAAAATATGCTAGTTTGAAAATATGGAAGTGTAAAAAATATCCAAAGTGAGATATTTTATCCCAATTGGGATATATATCCCAGTTAGTCCTTTTCCCTGACCTGGTCTAGTAGACTGTAGCAGTAGTTGACAAACCTCATTCTAAAAACCGTATGACAGTGAAACTCTTTTCAACCCATGAACTGTTCGAGTCAACAAATGGGCTATCTGGTTTCACATAATCAGTTCATCATAATTGATGTATAAATCTGTTTCATTCAATCCACCAGGTTTATAGATTATAAAAACAAATCCAGAAACCGCTTCTCTTACAGTTAGAGTCCAGTCAAATTTGCCCAGCCCTTGTCAGTCTTATGGTGATTTCTTCCCAATAGTTTCAAGTAAGGCCATGAAAATTCACCTACGTGTCAGTCTGGACATGAGGAAGATATTGGAAGAATTAGAAACTGTGAAAAAAATAATTTCATATTTACATATATTTTGTACATTCTTGTAGCCATTAGGACTGTCAATTGTGGTTAACCCAGTTAAGGATAACAACCCAAAATGCAGTGTCATACTGATCTGCTAGTATCAAACAAAATAACTAGGATGATATTAACCCAATGCAAAGTCATATTCGCCTGAGAAATACAGAAATATGAAATGAAAAATTAATATTGTAAATATTTTTATTAATATTTTCATTTGTAGGTACATGGTGAAAATAATTGTCCATTAGCATTGTTTGACAGTTGTAGATCAATTTTTTTATTATCAATTTTTTTTTGCATTTGGGGTCCTTATATTCAACTGGAGTAAGCCAGATTGAAGGTCCTATTCACTAAAATAATGTATTGATAAATGTAAATATGGAAAGAAAAAAAAGTCCCATTTTTTCTTCTTCCATTATCGTCCCAGATTAACCTGTGGGTGAATTTTCATGTATTTAGTTCAAACCATTGGGAAGATATCGCCAAAAGCGTGACAAAGGCTGGGAAGATTTGATTAATAAGATTTTCGTTCATAAATCCCCCTTAATCAGATTGTGGGTGAAGAGGTATTCTCTTATAAAGTGTGACCACTATCTGCCATTTTTTCTGCCATCTATGACACTCACATTTTGTATTTAATCTTTATTTGTAGGAGATAATAATCCCATAATGTATACAATTATCAGAACAAAACCCATAATGAATTGAAAGGAATGAAATATCAAAGCAAAAATAATTAATGCAAATTATGAGAACAATAATCAGATGTAGCTATTAACATTATTTTGTCAAATGACATTAATATTGTTAACAGTTTTGGTGTTCTAAATGCATTAAAAATTTCAGCTTTATCCGAATCTTTCGGGAAATTCATATTACTCATTGCCTTGGACATTTTGAAATCAACTCCGTCACAGGTGTGTTTGAAATATAAAAGAATGACATTAAACGAAAGTGACCGTAGCAAAACAAATGATGTCAGTCACATTTTTTCTTGTGCTCAGAAAAAGAAATGGTAATGGTAATTTTTGTGTACTATCTAAAAATTCTTGTTTGTAATGGGTACTCTCATCCCTACAGTTTCTAAGTCATTATGTATGTTCCTTGGACTACAAAACAGTGTTTGAATTTATCTAAAGTCATCTACTGTGACAGAGCTGAAAGTTGACAAAATAACCGCATGGTGAAGAATAGGCATCTGTGACAATCATAAATCTCATTGCAAAAATGAAACAACATGAGATATTTCAATATTTCTTGATAAAAATCATTTGATAGAACACATGCTTTGGGGAGTGGCAAATCTTGGGAAATTGCAAATCAGTTCATTTTTTTATTTCACATGAAACCTCTGAATTAACTTATATGATATTGCTAGGTAGAAAGTCTATTTCTTTTGAGTCATTTATAAGAGCCAAATATCTGGCAGCTTCATTTTTAAAAAGAGAAAAGTTTCCTATAACTTCGGTTAAACAGGAGGATATAATATAGTAGTTCCACCAATTTTGAATAAGCTCTTAGCACTGTGAGTCATAAACATGATACACATGTATACTTATTTGCTGTGTATGATAGTGTTGCAATTATTCCTTAATAATTGTTAGATTTTATGAGATGTTAAAGGTGGATAATAAACTAGAGATCAATGTTTAGAGGCTAGACAAATTAATGTTTAATAGTTTAAGCTTACATGTTGATAGTTTACTTCATACATGACATTTGAACTGAAATGAAGGTTTGATGCAGGATTTAGTTGCTTAATTCTCATTAGAAAATGGATCCTGCAGTTAAATACAATCAAAGGAAGCTAATAGCAAGCCTGAAAATAAGCCCCTGCATATAGTCTGAAATATCCCCTCTTCACAAACATATATCATGTGTAAAATGGTCATGTTCCATATCCTCTGATGAGGATGATATATTGATGTCCTGTGCCTTAATTTCAGGCTGGTATCTGATAGTGATGCTGGGCAGTTTGCTTAAATAATTAAATTGGTGTTATCTGACACTGGAATTAATGTTCATTACAATTAATTATATGTATATCTTACAGATTGAATGAGGCTAATAACTGTTTCAAGTATGAACAAACTAGAAGGTAAACTGAAGGATGTCCAGATGAAATGCAGGGCAAACAATATACCCCCTCTACTGAATCGCTCATTTCTCAAGTTGGACGAGACCAAATCATGTGACCAGGCGGACAAATCTACAATCAGGATTATGCAGTGGAATATCTTGGCTCAAGGTCATGTAAATTTCTTCTATCATCATGCTTATATTGCTTTGTGTATTTCTGCACTTTAAATTCTTGTATTGTAATATTGAGGAGACATTTCACATTCGCCTGCAAATATTGATATATTTGATTGTTGGGTTCAATATGTTTCTATGGAATGTTATCATTGGATTGGGTGTGGGTGGAAGCACCATGTTGTATGAAACCCAGTCAATAGTTAAATTGCTTTGTCAGTTTATTGGGGGAGTCATTAACTGCCATTTGTAGAGAAATTCTGGCTTCCTCAAAATCGGACAAAAACAGAATAATCTTGCTATCTTACCAATGAGATATTGTTTTCACTAGAGAAACAGATACATGTAACACAAAGATGAAGCAGTTAAA